>LPNX010219951.1:30155-41053 GCA_001517045.1 Pseudotsuga menziesii
ATATCCTTCCTTTGCCTTTACTTTCAGTGAGAGATTCATCTCCCAGTACAATAGATGGTCCTTTCGACATATCCAGTGAGGAGAAAGCCTCCTTAGTCGAAACCATGTGTCTTGAAGCTCCAGAATCAATGATAAAACTGGGTGAGCTTGATGTGCCAGCAACCAATGCATGAACTCTCTCTCTGTCATCTGAACTTGATCCTCCTTCTCTCTTCTTTGAGCTTTCTGGAAGGGATATGCCATTCTTCTCCAGGAGTTGGGTCAGCATATCAATCTGCTTTTTCATACAAGAGCTTTCAGTGTGATTGCCCTTCGAACAGTATGAGCACTTGTTCATTTCACCTTTGTTTTTCTTCTTCTGGGTATTTTTCTTGGGACCTTGTTGATCCTCTGGAGAATGTTTCTTGTCTCTCTTTTGCTCAGGTGGATTTTTAGCTTTCTTTTTGCTTTTTGAATCCACCCTCAAATGTCCAGCAATCAAAGCTAGATCTTTGGATGGTTTGATGGTGCCCATCATCACCAGCTTGTCTTGTTCTTGTGTGAGAGATTCCATGAAATATGCAAGGCTAGGCATCTTCCAGGTTCTAGCTGTGAGTTTTATGGCATAGAAGGTCAAAACAAATACTGAGTAGTCAGGTCCTAACTTTGAGAGGATGGCCAATACGAGCTGATCATCTTTCTTTTCGATACCACACTGCTTCAGCTGCAAAACTAGTGCTTTGAACTTGGAGAAATATAGCTGCAGGGATTCAAAGCTACTGGGACTCAGAGAAATCAGCTCATTTTCAATCTGATGTCCCCTCATCTCATCTGTCTTTCCAAAAAGATTAGAAAGCTTCTCCCATACTTGATCCGGTGAAGTTAATCCATCGAGATGGAAAAGGAGGTCTTGAGAAATACTGAGACATAGGAGGCCATAGGTCTCATGTCTCCGATTGTGCTATTTGATCTTCTCTGCAGCAGCATTGGGCTCTACTTCTGTAGCCATAGTCACCCTGTAGAGGCCTTTCACTCTCAACAAGATCTCCATCTCTGCTTTCCATTCAAAATAGTTGAAGGGAGTCAAGATAGTTTTTTGTGAATCCATAGCTTTAGAAAATCTGTCCCGGTTGTCAGTAGAAGGATCCCAGTCTTGATGTTGAACCTGCAAAACAATTTTTGAAGGAGAGTAACAAACTACAATGGCTCTGATACCATGTAGAAATTCAGGCCAGCAGTAGATTAATTTTACCCACAACAATTATCAATTGATCATGCAAAATTGCTAACAATGGAGACTAAATATGGAGCTGTAACACAAAATTATATTAACTGAGTGTACAATAGCCAACCCTGTAATATCATAGGCTTCTGAATAAATAGAATACATGAAGAAATCAAATGCATGAGGAAGCATCCAAATCTAGCATAAAGCAGTCTTACCAAAAATAAGCAAATTCCCCATAGGTGTAAAAGCTGGATCCCAAATCTATCATGGAGCTCACGAATTGGAAAAAAGGCATAGGCAAGCTAAAGAGTGGTGGAATGGTAGCTCATACATGCTTTTTCATGGAGAAAAGAGAGGAGGATGTGTAGGAAAAAAAAACAAGTTCACCTCACCTAGTCTAGCTTTCCCATGTACCTTAAAACACTGAAAAAGCAGGCAATAAAGCAGAAAAAGCAGATAGGCACCTGGGAGGCCAGGAATAAAGTAGATTTGATTCCTAATACTTTCCCAAGCGCTACATGAGTCAGATATGGCAAGTTTGACCTCTATGGATAGGCAATTAGCAACTTGCACAAGGTGGGACACATGAACTAGGCAAATAAGACAAAAATAAATGAATTAATGTCTAAGTGGGTAAACTATGGGTTGATTATTCTAACAGTAACATAGGTCTATTTAAGTGTCATATTATTACAAAATATTTTTAATTAATGGTTTAACAATTTTACCTAGAAAAATATTTAAGAGAAATATCCATTTTGAATAATATCCACAAACATCTAGTTACATTGATAAACAACCTTAAATTTGATAATGGAAGGAGGGTGGTGTATTTGATGACTAAGGTGCGTCTAATCCTCATTTCCCTTTTTAATCTTGGTCAATTAATCCCCAAGTGGATCTATGTTTATTCCTCTAATATCTTGCTGCCATTAAAGTGTAGCTCCATTATATATTAATATTTGTTATCATCGTTTTGTTTAATCATTTTTCTTGGAATAGTTATTGTTTGTTCTCTTCTTGGATAAGAGTGAATAATTTAAGTATCAGAACATTTCCTTTTTGTAGGCCTTTAAAACATACACATAAATGTATTGAGCTTTCTATTGATAAACTATGTTATAACAACTCCTCCAGTCAGAGCTCGTCTTGTTTTCACTATTTTATTTATTAAGGAATAATAAAGTACGTCTTATCACAATCGATACCTGTCATGATGTACATCAATTCTCTAAATTTCAATTACTGTTAATCTTGAAAATTACTCCCATCACCCATCAGTGGAAATTTAAACAAAACAAGAATTGTTCCCCATGATTCCATGCAGATTAACGCCTGTATCCATATACCATGTTAATGAGTTGATGGTAGTGTAAACCAGAGCAACACAGGGGCCAACGATCGGCCCAATACCCTCTCTGTTAGTCAAACTATTATGAACGACTTACCCAGATTTTAATTAAATATAAATAATAATTGGACATGGCTTCTGCAAATGGAGGCTGCTCAATCCCACAACTAGTACTACAATGACAACAATATGATATATCAAGAAGAAGAGGATTTGAACGAGGAAAAATATGTTTTTCGCTAATGGCATCCACGTCACCTACAGAGGCAAAGGAGATTTGGTGGTGGAGAACAAGAATGGTACATCGAGTAGCGGAGATCATTGTACGACGAACTTACACACAAAGCTCTCTTTGTATATGTTGTTGGCACTCTTGTCCTCCCATCCCAGCCAGCTGCTCAGGTCGTTATTTCTCATTAATTTTGATTTTTGATTTTTTGTTTCTATGAAAAACAAGGTCATGCCGATTTAGTAGGTCGTAAAGGAGAAAACATGACCTAGCAAGCACTTTTTTACACCTTTAAATTCCTTTGTGTCTTTGCATTTGTATATATACTTGGATTATATGATTTAGGGAAATGAGATGTTAATTTTTGACTAGAAATAACCAATTGGGGTCTGAGATATCAGGTGTTACACATGTGTTTGTGTTGGGTGCAAATTGTTAATGCAGATATACAAGAATATCAATCTCTAAGTATGGGGTCACTTACTCAGAGGACGAAATCCTGAGTCGATACTGTTGGGATTACCAGCAACCTTGGCCTAACACTTGCTTAAGGTATTTATAAACATGTTGGGATATTATTGAGCGCAGGATTCAATAGAGCGCAATGACGTTTTGAATTTAAATAATCAGAAACCTATAGCCAAGGACAAAAGAATCAATGGACTTAGTTGGTGTCCAACATAAATAATTAACACAGAAATTGGAGACTTTTCCAATAATAATAAACAAGCCAAGTCCAATCAGCTTGTTGACTAGTTAAACCCTGTAATTCCATGCGGTAGTCCACGACAATTACTGGGGGCAAATGCAACCTTTAAGCGAATTACTCCCAATTCTGGTGAGAGATCCGAGCTGATGCATATACCAATCTCTCTCTTTGGGGTACCACGATTAACGTAAGGTGGAAAATAATAATTTCCCTTTGTGTACTGCGATCAATGTAGAGTGGAAAATAATAATTTTAGCTTCCATCGTGCCAAAGATTCAACCACCAAGCAATAAAAAAAAACAATAATATAATTCCAGTAAAATTATAGATATGATTTGATAAGGAAAAGTAAAAAAAAAATAGAAAATGTACATAGAGATTTATATAAATCAAATATAAATTTTAAAATTAAAAAACTCGTCATTAATAATTATTTTAGTAAAAAGTATAAAATTAAATAATATTTTGGTTTTATAGTGATTAATAATTAAAAGTTAATCTTATAAATAAAACAAAAGCATCTTTCATCATCTTTGTGCTGTAAGTAATTCATAATCTATCCATGGGCTTGGCTGGTTATGGTTTAGTTACTGGTTGGGCTAGAAAGCAACATACATGCCTTTTAATTTTAAACTTTGTTTTGGCAAGTAGCAGAAGTACTTTTTATAGCATGAATTTTGTATCACTTCAAAATTCAAGGACGACGCCAGACCTTTTTGGCAGTTTGTTGTATAGAATGCTACGGGCTGCTTTGATTCTCGATATTTTGAGGAGCTTTATGAGTATTACTGTATTATACTATGGATCAGGTATTCATTTACATTTATTTTTTCTGCTCAGACTAAGACTAACCCTTTTCTTCATTGTGGTCTAACTCTTCTTGACTATTAAACATTATAAAGGGTTTCATGTTTTTATCTTCCTGCATAGTTGATAGCCTAAATTTATACTCGAGTAACACTATTCTTTTCTTCATTGTATTCCAATTCTTCCTTACTATTCCTTTATACAATAATTTTTGGGTCATTTGTGACATGAATATAATTTATTACATTTCTCTCTTTTTCATTTCTATTTATTTTAAGAATATTATGTTCTTATTTTCTTCTAGAAATGATTGGGCACATGTGATTTCCCAACCTGGGCTTTTCTATTGGTTTGAGATGAATTAATTGGATTTGTAGGCTTGGCATATATGTGACCCAAAAGAGGGTAAAGTATTTGAAGCACTGAGAAGAGCTGGAGTAAAGCTGGTAGCAGTTTCAAATTTTGATACTCCCCTAAGGCCTTTATTGCAGGCTCTCAGGTGTGAACACTGGTTTGACGCATTGGCTGTATCAACTGAGGTATTCACTCTAAATTCTTGTGCCCAAAGACATTCATCTACATTTATTTGTTTAAAATGTGTATTTTTTTGCTCGAAACCATTGTTTATATTATTTTATAAATATATTGTTGTATGGGTCATGAAAGATTTAGTTTGTAAAATTTTGGTTTTTTCTTTTGGGGCTTTGGAATAGGTGGAAGTAGAGAAGTCCAACCCCACAATATTATGGAAGGCATGCAAATTTTTAGGAGTAGAGCCAGAGGATGCAGTGCATATGGGAGACGATCATCGCAATGACATTTGGGGTGCCAGAGATGTAGGATCCGATGCTTGGCTTTGGGGTGTTGATGTACACTCTTTCAAAGAGGTGAGCTTGCAATCAGTGATCCCTTCCCCTCGGTCAATATAATTCTGTTTTTTTTCTTCCTTTCCCTTGGTCAATATAAATCTCTTTTTTTCTTCTCTTTCATGGGAAAGGCCATGTGTGTCCCATATGTTTGGTGCGAGCTTTCCTCCTCCTTGTATAATAAAATCTATACTATGAAACCCCTCCTATGGTACAGGCCTATACTTAGCCTTATTAATGAAACATGCCCAACTAATTTTCTCTATATAATATCCCCAATTACCATGGCTTCAATTGTTGTTCCCGGCGGACGAGGGACTAAACAGACAGCGCTTCTAGACGCTTCTCCCTTCTCCCGCCCATTTATTCATTCTTCTCAATCTGCGGCCATTATCTGTGGTGTGGAAGGCTTTTGTATGGGATCAATTTAGGATCTAAATTCACTAATTATCCAAGGATGAATTTTCAAACTCGAAACTTCGTGTAAATGAAAATTTTGTTTTCGTGCATATTTTGGATTTCACATAAATTCCCTATAAGCCCTAGGGGAAGAAAGAGGTAATGATAAAGCTCTCTTAGCAGATTGAACAAGTTTTTGCTTCATTGTCATTTGAATTCAATAGCTTTGTTGTTTCTTTCTTTTTGCTTGAGAATTTGGCTATATTCCATGTGAGTGAGTTGAATCCAGCGAACTCTGAAATTGCTTTGAAGGTTATATTTTTTCCCTTGGAAATGTTGATTTTGGCATTTGATAGCTTTGCTACTTATTTTATAGTTTTAACTAAAAATTTTGGTGATATTTTCTCAGGGCTTGTCCTAACGTTGCTATATGGCCTATCTTTTTTTATGATTTATAGTATGCCTTCCTTTGAAAGATCCCTTCCTTAGGTATTGAAATATATAAGAAATCAAATGAAAAAATATATCTTTAATATTTTTTAATGGACATGAACAGTGCAGACCTAGTCAAAAGGATTAAAATATATGCATCCATATCTCTACTTTTTTACCAAAATAACAACTAAACTATTCATATTCAATTGCATCAATTATCAAAAGCTGCATCCAAATAGCTCCTCCCAATTGTAGATTGCACATGCAATGTCGGGGACATTGCCACCACGTGGCTCTTGTTAATAAAGCTTAGAATTTTTATTAAGTTTATGAAAATTACAACTTCATCATAAAATATTTAAAAGTTATTTCAAACTTTCACGAAATAGGATAAACTTCTTCTTATCTAAAATTAAAGATGTCATTTCTTAATGCATTTAAAATGATAAAATATTATCAGATCGTAAATATTTTGTAAATAAATATGGTATGACATATCAAAGTTTAAATCCTATAAACTCGATCCAATCTTTAAAAATCAAAACTAAAGGCTTACTTCGATTCTTTTAAGTATGTTCTTACAAGATGTAAAGTTAAAATTTAGTTTTTAGTTAATTAATCATGATTCGCCAAAGTGCTCATTAAATCATTAATACTGAAATTTGACAAGGATGTTGTATGGCCCAGATAATTGAATTTTTTCAACTTAAGGTGCACAATCGAATCAACAAAGGTCAAATAAGAGCATACAAGTGTTCTTTAACTAGTAAGAGGTAAAACAATTCAAACGATAGAAGGTTAACTTTTTGACAAAAATAATCAGTAAAAAGGTGTGATAAAATAAATGATCATAAAGTTGCAAAGTCATCAAAGAAAGTTATCCAGAAACACTAACTCTAAGTATTCAAGGAAAAACACTTATGAGATTAAATAACTAGCTAATCTTTTGTCATGAGAACTAGTAGCGCAAAGAGTGAAGGATCAAAGAAATAAAGCCATAAAATCACCTTCCAAATCAAGCAAGATAAAAGAAAAAGAAACCCAAAGCTAAATATTTAAAAAATTCTACTGGAAGTCCCTTTGATTTTACAAAAATCAAAGGGGACTTGTTGGGGTGCCAACAAAGCTTTAGAAGAAGAAGTAGTGACAGCTAGGAAAGAATTAGAGGAATTTCCAGCTCTGTATCACCAAAATCTGTCAAGTATTAAAGCTTCAGAAGAATTGAACAAAAAACAACAAACAAACAGGTTCAAGCAACAAACAGTCAGAATGCAAACATACTTTGCAAACAAAAGAAAATGAAACAGGTACCTGAATCAGAAATTCAGATCAGAATTATCATCCAAGGATTGCTCAGAAACAAAGTCAACAAAAGGAAATGTTGGGCACCCTATATGCAAGTTAATTAAAGCCAACATACAGAGTGTTCAATGTAAATTGTCAACCCAGGGAAGTATCTTATTTCAAAGATAATGTGCATTGTATATGCTTAAACACTAAGTAGCTGATACTATAAATGAACTATCCTACCTTCCTGTTCATCCCAAATCTTCCCATGATTAACTTAATCTAATTTACCTTCTTAAGAATGCAAAACCACAAATACCTTCTTACAATCCTTAATCTAGAAATAAGAGATTCAGAAAATAAACATATAGATTTACTTTTGCAGAAAGTTAAATCCTAAATTACCAAGCCATCTGAAGATCCATTATAACTATCTCAGTCCAACTTGATCTAGAATTCAGAAATGCAGAAATTGAACTTCAACAATTATAACTACAAATGGACTTAATTAGTAAAACTCAAGAAAGACATCAATTGAAAGAGACTAGGGATGAGCTTGTCTAACATAGCTTTCACACAATTGCATAAAGAAAATTAGTCTACACAATCGACTGTCACACCACTCTGTTGCAACTCACAGGGAATGCAATTACTGATCAATTGAAGGAACACACAATAAATCATTACTGTTGTATTTGTTATAAAAGAATGAATCGACTGTAACATCCACACCACATGACAGAGGAATAAATACCTAATTAACTCGGCAATTTCTGTAGGAATGCGGGCCCAACCTTCGAACAGAGATGCCAGAAGCTAACACAAGTTAAATGTCGAGATTTGAAGAATCACACTCCTTGTATTAAATGGTAAGATGAAATAGTTGTTGTCACAGCTTATACAATAAGATTAATAATTTTCCAACCCCTGGCTCAGAATAGTTTCCAATATTTATACATTCAAAATCATAACTTCTGCCCCCTTGATATCGGGTATCCATGAAGAGCTCTGATCTTCAAGCTACCCCATTTATGATACGATGTTACAACTATGGGCAAGATATAAGTAGGAAATATACGAATTTTGTTACTAGAGCCAGCAATGAGATAGCAAGATCAATCTAGAAGATGCTCCATCGGTTGCAACTACCCTCAAGCAGCGATGCGTTGTTGCATCTGAGTTTGTTGCAGCCAAGTCTGTTGCAACCACCTTTGTACAGCTTGCATGGAATAGTAACCTTTGACAATGTTCCTTGTACAGAGATGGAATTGGTGGCAATCAACTTAACAATGAATGTCCATCTCTTTCTTGACTCGTTCATCCTGCTATTCCTGTATCCTTTACATCTCAAACTATCTTTATAAAATCACCATATGTTAGCATAATCTAAGATATAGAGTCCCGATTACAACAATCATAAGCATTAATAAGATAAAACAATAATTATCCATACCTGTATGGATTGAGGGATCAAGTGAAGGAAAACATCTGTTTGATGCATATAATGTAGTAATATAAGGCAAAAAGGGGTAGGTAAATGTGGTCAAAAAGGGGTCATTTCTGGGCCCAACATCTCCCCCCAACTGTCCTATTGCATGTCCATATGCAACAAGCTCCATTAGTCTGAATCTGAATATGGAATTGTGCTTCATTCATGGAGAGAGGAAAAGTTATATGGGAGTTCAGGTGATCCCTGTTTTTCCAAAAATCCATTATAGACAACCCAATATCTCCAACACTTCTTCTCTTATGCCTTTGTCAATGAGAAGTCTTCCCTGTATGGTTTTGCTGGCCACTAGATGAGAGGGAATTTGAATTTGAGTCCTAGCCAGTTAAATCCACATTCCTTTATACAACCCACATATCCCTCAACCTTGAAAAGTGCATGTTTAAAATTCCTGTAACATCAAGGGTCTCTAATCTTTAAGGTTGAAGAGGTAGCCTGCCATCTATGCTGGCTTCCTTCCAAGGCCAATTGTTGATGCTTGGAAATATGGATGACACAGGTAGAGGTAACCTTTTCTTGAAGTTTCATCATCTGCTAAGTTTTGATGGGACATGTGAGCCTACACTGTTGATGAGCAAGGATAAGACGAGGGGTTTGAGGTTCACTTCGAATCCAAAGGTTAGAGTGGGACTCATTATGAGAAAAAGTTTGGAAGGATCTTTCCCACTAAACATGATTGCTAACAAAGGAGGCAAAAGCCCTCAGCTGAACATCACCTAAGAAAGGGGTAGGATTCGAGTGGCGGTCCAAGGGACAAGCTAGCTCATGTAAAAAAATCTCACAAGGCAAGTTTTGCTCAATAAAATCACTTTCCAGAAATGTTTCTAGAAATTTAGCTGAGGTTGCTATTTCATAAGGCCTCCCTTCCTTTATAGCCTTCAGTTTAAACCAAATGAACTGCTCAAATAAGAACACAAGGTAAGAGGAGGATGGTGCTCTATTACCTAATAGTTCCTGGGAGAGAGTGTACAACTGGTCTTTCTCCACCTGCATGGATTTGAACTTTTTCAGCTCCTTCAGTTCTTTCTGTATCTCTTCCCAGCGAAATTTCTAGAACATTAGTTCTTCTACCCATATTTCCCTCAATTCCATGATAGTCTTCCTATGTTTAGCAAGGGGAACCATTCCTTCTTGATACATCTCCACCTGACTCTTCCACTTCCTCACTTATATTCTTAGGAGTGAGAGCTCTTGGGTCAGCCTCTAGATCCCTTCATCTTCAGCATGATGTTCATTATCAGAATCTAGGTTGACAAAAATTTGTGAAAGTTGAGTCCATACTTTGCCACCTAGTGCTTTAGCTTGAACATTCTGCACTACCTGTATGGGTACTCCTGCAATAACTTCTAGGGACATTGGTTCTTCTGTAACAGTGTCCCCTCTTTGAAATTATCCTACAACAACCTTAACTTGTATAGGTGCCTCTAAAATAACTTTTGGAGGTGCTGGTTCTTGTGTAACGACACCCCCTTCTTCAAATTCTCCTCTAGCAACCTCAGTAGCCAATTGTTAAGGTCTTGGCTCTGGTGTGACAACATATTCCTGAATTTCAACATCCACATCTGCCTGATTTTCAAATGCAGTTTTGACATGGAGATGCAAGGCTACTGATTCTTGTGTATCAGAGCACCGCCCTTCTATTTCTTCATGTTGGTGGGGTTGTTCTTGAGGTACCTCCATTTCCTCTGTAATATGAAGCTGTTCTTTGAGAATTTTAGTGTCCCCCGAGGACTCTGATTGCATTTTTTCATCCTCTCCTAGATCCAGATCAAGAATTATGTCCACCTTGGGATTGATTTCTTCTTGTTACATGAGAGTCTCAACAGAAATTTCTGGGGATGTTGGTTCTTGTGTGACAACATCCTGGTCAACTTCATCATTATCCTGCTACTGAGGGTCCATCTCTATTAATTATGTGCCCTGATATGGTTCAAGAGTCATAGCATAGAATTCTTCGTTAAAATCAGGAATATTTGTTAACACCCAAAAATGGTTAACTACTTCATCTACCCCATTTCATGGCTCATTCGTCCATTTGCCTACCATATTTCCCTGAAAATCCCACTAAAAAGCCTCCAAAAGGCCTAAAATGCCTCCAAAA
>LPNX010219968.1:3519-62184 GCA_001517045.1 Pseudotsuga menziesii
TGCCATATTTTCATATATAAAGAAAGAAAAATAGAAGAATTGTAAATTTGATATGTACATTATTTATGTCTTGCATATAGTACAAGAAGACATGTTTTACACATGTTTGAGAGAATGCACTTATATTATTGTTAAAAGAATATGTCACATATTTTTTATAAACATATGATGAAATTGCATTATAGGTAACGATTACATTTTATACACCTTATGTGTATTGGAAGAATGGTACTTCATATGCTTATGAAGGTTACTTTTAAGTATACCTTAAATGGATCATAAAGATCTCATCCTTATAATGGATAAGATTAAAAAAGGTCTCATGATTTATGTGTTAATTGGAATCAGAATGGTATTAGGTAATTTCTAATTTAAAGTATTTTAGAGTCATGGTATTCTATGAACTTACTTATGTTATTCTAATCTAAACAAGGAAGGAAATTATTATACTTATGGAAGTTGAAGAATGTATTGGAATATACATTTTATGTATTTCTATAAAATGAGGAAAATTGTAATTTATGGGTAACAATTACATAGATTTTAAAACAATTTTTAAGTATCTCATTCATGCATTTAGTAAAATCTAAGGTTACATCATGTATAACCTGAAAGAAAATATTAAATTATGTTCATCTTCAGATTAAAAGCAATTGTTGTAGAGGAATGAGAATATATTTCATCTCAAGTGAGACTTCAAATGTAAAGTATATTGATGTTGGAAAGAAAAGAAATCATAACTATAGTTGTTGTTTTAAGGAAAAATCTAACTATTTTAAATAGAGAAAAGAGGGGCATACCTCATATTGAAGGTCAAACTCTAGTAGTCTGGATGTAAATGATATTGATAAAAGGTGCTTTAGAGTAAAATTGTAATGTGGTTCCATATAATGAAAATTTATGTGAATATGCAAGGGTTAGACAATGAAGGGTTTACATTATTATATCATGTTGAGTTAGGTTAAGATGCATGCATTATGTTATATGGAAGCAAGAGTAATAGACCAATGTCCATACTTAGATTTCTATTTGAATTTACAAAAGGTGCATAGATAGATGATAAAGATACGAATAGTTAAAATATTTATAATATGGAAATAGCAAAATAAGTTTGAAAGAAATGGAGATTTATAAACAATACAAAGCTATTTATTTTGAAAAGAAAAAAAAATTGTATTGGAAATAATTGCTTCCATTTTGAATAGGAGTTTATATTTGCATAGTTGATTGATATCAAAAGGTAATGTAAATTTTATCCGTATTTTAGGATGGAAAATTATATAACTATATTGAATGAAGTGATTTTATATAGTTTATTCGTATTTAACGAAATGTAAATTTTATTCACATTGGAGAGAATTGTTATATATATGGTAATGATGTGGACGGGCACACATTTCAAATAAAATTTTAAAACCATGTAATTTCTTTATATCGATTTGGTACATCAAATCACATAAAGTTTGGCATATCCATTTCATTAGTAAATGCTCACATTAGATCAATGGAAAATGGAAAAAAAATGATTTTAGTCATGGGTAAATACTTATACTCTGGGTATATTATGGATATTGAAAAGAGGACATAAATCGATGTAGATACATTTAGTTGAAAGTGATATATTTAGATAAATGCATGAAGAGTGGAGTTGTGTCTGAAGCTAGTCACTTTGATGTATTTGATTTTTACCTCCCAATATATAAGGGTTAAATGTGGTAATAATTAGTGAAGTTTTATAGCCTGTAATTTGAATGAACATTGTAATAATGCTTAACTAAGTTATAGTTGGAACCTATAATGTTATGAAGAAGAGTTAATAAGCATGTTCTCGATATTAGTAAGATGTCAATATCTTCTTGGGGTGATATATAAGATGTTTAGAATCTTAAGATAATGATTGACATGTTTATCTTCTTATATGTGGAAGAGGAAAAAGTATGTTACAAGAAAACATGTATGCATTGAAGCATGCTTGATCGCAGTACCCTATAGAGATTTTTATGGAAGTTCAAAAAAAATTAAAAGTTGCCCAAAATCGACAAAAAAGTTATGCGGATTTAAAATGAACTCCAAGAGAGTTCAACGTTGGGATCATGTATATCAGAAGGTAAAGTCGAAGAAGAGTTCTTTGAGTTTGGGAAGATGTTCCAAAGTGGCACCAAGGTATTGTGGACCTTTTGAAGTGTTAGCTAAGATAGGACCAGTAGCCTATCAGCTTGTACTTCCACCCAATATAAAAGTACATGATGTATTTCATGTTTCATTGTTAATATATATATATATATATGATGCTACTCATGTAATTGAATGGAATGTGATTCAGGTGGAACCCGAGGGGGAGTTCTAGATAGAACCTTTATGCATTCTAGAAAGGAAGGAACGTATGCTCCAAAATTGAGCCATCGTTCAAATAAAAGTGCAATGGAAGAGCTTCATCCCTGAAGAGGCAATTTGGGAAATGGAGGATAAAATGCGGGAAGCATATCCCTCCATGTTCCAGAATGAGCAACGGAGCTCAGAATAAAAAAAAAACACTGAGGACGGTGTTAAGAATAATAAGGGAGAAATGTAATACCCCATGACATTACTTTTATTTTCATGTTTTGAAAAATTATTTTTATGTAATGAGTTATGAAACTCAAAAAAATCAAATGGCATTTGCACAACAAAACCATTTTATTATTTAATTATTATATAAGGAAAATGACACCTGGAGAATTCAACTACATGAGGGGACAAAACCATGGCACCAAGGAACATGTGTAAGCAAGATAGAATGATTTATACCAATCAAATCCAATCCAAAACTCAACAACTAGACAAGATCCTAAATCATAGGGATTTAACGATTTGATTGGAGATTTGATTGGGATGGCAAAAGACCTGAGCAAAAGCTATATATGGGTGCACTGGAATAGCATGGGACACCGTGTTGTGCATGGAGAAAATTTGCTGTGAATTCATGTGTTGAGTGTTTCTCCCGTTTCATAAGTCCATCGCTTAGCTTGTTACAGACTCTGAGAGAGAGTGCCACATGGAAGCTTTCTTGTTGTAGCTTGTTACGGACTCGAGGATTGAGTGCCGCCAGGAAGTTACTTGCTGTTCTGGTTCCTGGTTGGTGATCCAGCTCAGCGATGGAGCGGAGAAAACCATTGAGTTGCTGCCTCCTATGGTTGGGAGGAGTTGATTCTCCAAGTGTGTTTCCCCTGGATTCAAGTAAGTAGATCTGATTTAGTTTTTCATATACTTAGACTTGACTTATGGTTATTTGCATGATCAATAAAATATCTTGACAGTCAAAACAAACCCTTTGTTTGTGTTTCTTTTGATAAATTAGAATATTTCCTGATGTATTGTTTATGCTAGGGATGTTACACCTATTGACCTTAATGAAGAAGTGTCATTAAGTCTAGGTATCATGGTATATGATGCCCAAAGACCAAAGTTAACAAATGTTATATTATTATATATTTTATACATGGTATGTATAAAGAACAAATATAGTAATAATAATGATGAAAGAAAGAAAGAAAAGGTCCATCTGTTATTTATTATTATTAAAAGATAATAAATAGTACAATACCTACAAAGTTCTAATTATGAACTAGTTGAAAGTTCCTATGTTAAAGTATTAAAAATTACCCAAATTAATTAAAAGAGGGTTAAATCAAGGTTTATTGATTTAAGTGTCCCTTTGACTAAAAATTATGTCTATAAAGACTCAAGCCAAGGAAAGGCTTGGGGTTTTGATTTATCTTTTGGGAGTCATTATTCAGCCTATTTTATTCTCAAGTGAATTCTTGGAGAACAATTTCATGCAAGGAAAAGGAGAACTGATCCAGTACTGATATACCAATTAGGAAACCCTACCTTAAGAGCTCTTAGCTACTTGCATGTTGGAATCCAGTTCGAGGGCATCTGGATTGAAACAATAAATGGTTCCGGGTCATGGTTGGGTGGAATGTGGTAGTTGTTAGTTTTTCAACATTTAAGCTAGCATTATGTTAGGATCTTTTCACTGAGAGAATAACAACCACAACAATAACATAAGAACATCACATGAGACAAGAGACACAAAGAGTTTTGACAGGTGAAACCATAAATGGAGAAAACCCCTCAACTTCCTCTAAGATAGTATCACCACAAGATGTCAAACCCAAAACAGTAAGATGACCTCCCAACACAACAGCAGCCTTCTGTCTTCTGTCAAGCCAAAGTATTTCCTTCTCTAAAGGTGCGCCACACTTGAGGGAGCAAGTGATGTAATTCACAAGTGATAAATAGAGAGACTCACACTTTCTATTTATATTCATCCATTCACTTGAATTGCCATTTCACACGTAGGCTCAACCTAATAATTACTACTCGAGCCTACACCTTAATTAGTGTATAATAACTCAAGTGCCCCGAAACTGTGGGGACTTACCTAATGACTTGGCATGACTTTTTTACATTATTAATCCTCCCGATCGGAACATCGGGGCATGACCACATGACTCAAATACATAATAAAAACATCCCGGAATAAACATCGGGTTACAATACATGGGATATATGGAAGAATACATTCTGAAGTTACATATACATCAACAGTAGTTCCCAAGTGATTCGGTCATCTAATACAGAGGTCACATTTGCCTATGAATTGTTAATACTGGTTATTTAAGTGTGCAGGTTCAGCCTTTAAAAAATCTTAACAAATTACAAGAATGGGATCATAGTTTTCCTGTTTTATCTCCTAGCATAAAATGTTGGCTGAAATAGGTAAAGGTTCATATTATATCTCCTAACCCCATGTATTTGCTTCTCTGTTTAAATATTCTATGTTTTACATCTTTAAAGTATAACCCTAGGTTGCAATTTATTTCATATGCTTAATTTAACATAGTTTATTCATTTAATTTTACTTATGTAGTATCTTATTGTTTAAATTATTCCGCAAATGCAGATTGCGGGATGCGGGATCACAAAATATCAAAATTTTATTCAAACCTTTTCGTAATCTACATCTCACAAATTGCGGGTTACAGGTTGCAACAAAAGCATAAAAATAAATATCTCTCCGCACCCCATAACCCGCAATTTGCTGAATGCGGGAACATGCAACAAAAGCATTAAAAAAAATCTCTCCGCACCCCGCAACCCACAATTTGCTGGATGTGGGTTGTGGGATCACAAATCACACGCATCAAAAAACCTTTCTATATCCCACATTCTGCATTTGCCATTTGCAGGTTGCGAGGTGAAACAATTTCACTGAAAGATGGTCTCCCACAACTCATCAAACACACACAAATCATGCATAGATTTCATAAATTTGGCTAAGTTAGAAAACAAAGAAATCACAACAAATATAATAGGGGCCTCAAAATGATTTTAAGGAATTCAGAAAAATTACCTTGCATGTAAAATTGTGGTTCCCATGTTTTATTGAAAACATGGGATCTGTTGTGCCTACAATAAAGAACAATTACAATCATGAATACGAAAGAGGATAACAGCCGACAAGGAAAGATGAACACCCCCACCCTGGAAGCAGAGCTGGTGGTAGAATTAAATTCTAATATTTTGAAGACCATACATAGTCTTCAAGAAGAATTGAAAAGTTTCAGAGAAGATAGTTTGAACGAAAGGAAAGAACATCAAGCCATAGATGAAGAATTACTGAGAAATTCTACGAGAGGAAGCCCGCAGGGTAAAACTACTCAGTCCACAAACAGATCCAAAAGAGAACCTTACCATAAATGAGCCAACAACCCAAGAGAAGAAGGAAAAGAGGAATATACCCTTGAAGAAACCAAAGGAGACCATCATAGTCCTTCCAGTAATGACTCTCTTTCTCTACGCAAAAATAAGCAAAGGCGCGATGACAGCCCTGAGGGGAAATTTAGAAAAATAAGACCCTTGACCTATGAAGATGAAGTGAACACTAAGGATACTGTTGAAGAGTGGTTGCTGGGCATGAGAAAATATTTCCAAGTGCATAACTACTCAAGTGAGACAAAGGCCCGGGTTGCGATCTATAACTTGCATGGTAAGGAAGCAAGGTGGTGCAGAGATTTAAAACACACCAAGAAAGATGAGCTAAGATAAATACATTGGGATAACTTCCAAAAATCTTCCAAGAGAAATATATGTCGAAAATATTCTTTGACCGAAAGTTGAGAGAGTTTCATGAACTACGTATGGGGTCCATGAATATGGATGGTTTTATTAACAAATTTCTAGATCTGTTACATTATGTACCATACATTAAGGATGAAAATGTAAAAATCTAGCAGTTTTTAGGATATCTTCCTCCCAACTTTTGGGAAAGGATTGAATTCGACATGCAAAAATCTTTCGATACCACACTGCATAAGGATAGGCTCTGCTATGAGCATGGGGAGTTACACCAAGAGAACATGAACCGAAACCGATACAAGTCTAATAAATTTTATGATAACTGCAAACCTGCATTTAACCCACAACCATACAGAAAGCAAAATAACAACTTTCCAATAAACAAGAACTTCAACAAATCTGGTACCAAGCCATATGTACCAGCTCCTAATGGTAACAAGCTAGTAGCAAGTGGAGCCAATGCTACCCCGCTATAGATAAAGTGTTGGAAATGAAGCATGCCTCATTATGCTCAAGATTGTAAGAACAAGACCAATGGGGTCTTGCATAACTTACAATATGAACCGACCGTCGAGGACATAGCGGGAACAACACGGATTTATGCAACATTGGATGGCCGATAGGCAGACCATCAAGCTACAATGGTTGAGATAGAAGGTAATATCTTGAACTCTTCTATTTCAATACTTATTGATCTCAGTGCTTACCGGAGCTATGTTTCGCCTAAAATTGTTGATGTATGCAAACTAGGAAAAGTAAAGCATGATAAAACTTAGATGGTACAGTTAGCCATAGCTATGAAACATAAAGTTTTGAAAATAGTTAAGTATTGTGAATTAAACCTGAATGGTTTTCCTACAAAGGTAAACTTGATCATCCTACCCTTAGGATCGTACGATATACTTATCAGTATAGACTGGTTGAAACAACAGCATACCATGCTCGATTTCTTACACAAGTCAATCTTGTGTACTGGTATCCAAGGGAACCAAGTCAAGGTTCAAGGCATTCCAAATAAAGTTTCCTTAAGACCAATATCTACCTTACAAGTGAAGAAATACGTTAGGAAGGGCTGCAAGTTGTTTGCAGTAAACATCCGAGACATAGATTCTGAAAGAGAACAACACATAGAAGACTTCCCCATTCTTGAAGAATTCAAGGATGTGTTTCCTAAGGAAATCCCAAGATTATCTCCGAAATGAGACCCATATTTTTCCATCGAACTGACCCCAGGATCAATTTCGGCTTCCAAATCCCCTTGTCGTATGAGTGCACTAGAATTGGTGGAAATCAAACTACACTTGCAGGAGTCGATAGAGAAAGGGTATATCTGACCCAATGTGTCCCCTTGGGGAGCACCCATATTGTTCGTAAAGAAGAAATACGGTACGATGCAGATGTGCATCGATTCCCATCAATTGAACAAAATGACTATCAAGAATAATTATTGACTCCCTAGGATCGATGACTTTTTCGATCAGGTGGGAAGAGCCAAAATATTTTCAAAGATTGACTTGTGATCTGGCTACCATCAGGTATGGATTCACGATGAGGATATTGACAAAACCTCTTTTTGTACAAGGTACGGGAACTACGAGCTTGTAGTGATGCTATTTTGGTTGACCAATGCACCCGCAAAATTTATGTGTATGATGAACAACATATTCAGTAAATATCTGGATAAATTTGTTCTGGTCTTTATAGACGACATCCTAGTGTATTCCAAGAATAAACATGAACATGAAGAACACCTTCGCATAGTACTACGAGTGTTGGGATAACACCATCTTTACGCTAAGTTTAGTAAATGTGAGTGTTACAAACCATAGATACAGTACTTAGGTCACATTATCTATGAGATGAGGATAGTTGTGGACCAGGAAAAGATTCAAGCCATAAAGGATGGGCCTACCCCTACTAGTGTCACTAACATTAGGTACTTTTTTGGATTAGCCAGATATTATCGAAATTTCATTGAGAACTTCTCGAGAATCACTTTCCCTATGACCGCTTTGCAAAAGAAAGAAAATAAGTTTTTATGGACTGCCAAGTGAGAATAAAGTTTTCAAAATCTTAAGCAGTTTTTGATGACCGCAATGATACTATGAATTGTGGATCCCGATGGGGAATTCGTTGTTTACACAGATGCAAGTAAGGAAGGACTTGGATTAGTCCTCTTGCAGAATGATCATGCGATCTATTATGAATCACATAAGTGAAAAGAGCATGAGCAAAACTACCCCACGCACGATCTTGAGTTAGCAACCATCATCCACACTTTGAAGATGTAGAGGAACTACGTCATGGGAAGGAAGTTCCTTCTAAAGATATACAATATGAGTTTGAAGTATTTGTTCGATCAACCAAATCTAAATGCGAGGAAAGATAGATGATTGGATTTCCTTAGTGAGTACCATTTCGAGCTAAAGCATATAAAGGGAAAAGAGAACAAGGTTACCGATGCTTTGAGCCGACAAAATCATATGATGTATGAGGTGAATTTGAGTCAAACCGATGCAAACTTGCATGAGAGGATTATAATGGCCACTAGAGTTGACCCTTTCTATGTAGAATCCTCAAGAAATTCCAAGAGGACAATTTGTTTCAAAAACAAAAAGAATACAAGGTAGACAAATCCAGACTGCTATGGTCCAAGCATAGATTGTACATTCCAGAAGGAGGGTACATTCGGTCTAGCATCCTCAGAAAATTTCATCGAGCACCCAGGATATCAAAAGATGATATCCGTTGTCAAGAGACACTTTTTATGGCCTAAGTTAAAGGCTGAAATTGCAATGTTTATTGTGAAATGTCAGGAATGTCAGTTGGATAAAGCTGAGCATCAGCATCCTTCGAGATTGCTGCAGCCTTTACCCATTCTATAATGGAAGTGGTGTTCGGGTACACATGGTACTCCCAAAATACCAAACATCAAGAGAAGCCACTCACACAAATAGATCACAGATCAACACACTGATATTTTAACGTGGTTAAAAACCTCGAGAGGGAAACAGTCCATGGCGCTAGCCAAATAGCTACTTGGAGAAATTTACTATGCAAAAGAAAGAAATTTACAAATAAGCTCTCATAATCGATCAACTAGCCAAGGACCCTCCATGCTCTTTAAATAGGGATCATGGACCAATCAGGTGTTAAGCCACATATCAAGGGTAGGTATGATCTAAGAGAAGTTGAATCGTCGGATCACTCTAGGTATAGAACATATCGTGACTGTCGGATTAGAATATTTACAAATGCATACTAATGCATACTCATGAAACACACTTTACCTAACAGATATATTACACAAGTTGATCTTAACTAACTCCTAAGTGTCTAAATATCCTAACATTCCCCCTTAAAAGCAACTTGGGATAGGATTGAAGGATTTACAAAAGTGACACTATTAAGAGAAGGAAGGAGGCATTAGAGCCTATCCCCCCTTAATGACACATTCCTAAACTCCGAACATAGATTGAAGTTTAGAAAACTTTTCTTTTGTAAGAGACTTGGTGAAGATCTCTACAACTTGATCATCTATAGGGCAATAGAGCACTTCAAGAACACAATCATGAACAAGATTTCTGATGAAGTGCATGTGTAGCTCAATGTGTTTGCTACATTGATGTAGAACTAAATCTTTGGAAAGCTTGATGACACTTTGATTGTCGCACCAAAGTGGAGTAGGTTGCTTCTGCTGGAATCCAAACTCTGAAAGGATCTGTCGAAGCCATAAAGCTTCCTGACTAGCATTAACTACGGCTTGATATTTTTCTTCGGTTGAAAAAAGTGAAAGAGCTTGTTGTTGCTTACAAGCCCAAGTGACAAGTCCAGATCCCAGACTAAAAGCATAACCGGTAGTAGACTTTCAATCATCAGGATTGTCGGCCCAATCTGAATCATTGAAATCAACCAACAAAGGTTTCTCCCCTGTACTGTAATGAATCCCAAATTGAATTGTACATTGAATACATCGAAGTATTCTTTTTGCTGCTTTCCAGTGACTTTCATGAGGTGTTTTCATATAACAGGTAACACAACCAATGGAAAAGGAAAGGTTAGGATGATAATAAGTCAAGTATAAGAGACTTCCAACAAGCTGATGATACAAGGTGGCATCTACTTCAGGGGAAGTACAAGTGGCAGAAAGTTTGAATCTAGACTGGAAGGGAGAAGGAGTTGGTTTACAGTATTCCATGTGAGAGCGATGAAGAAGGTCACAATAACACTTAGACTAGGAAAGAAATATTCCTTATTTTATTTGCAAGACTTGGAGACCAATAAAATAATGCAAATTTCCTAAGTCTGACATTTCAAAATTTTTCTTAAGACTGGATTTCACATGGGTTAAAAGTTTAGGGTCACTACTAGTAAGCATATGATCATCAACATAAATAACAAGCATGATGAAATGGTTTCCTAATTTCCTGGTATACACATTAAGGTCATAATGGCATCTAGAAAAACCAGTGTCAAGGAGAAAGCTATCCATTTTGGCATACCAAGCTTTGGGATCTTGCTTAAGTCCATATAAGGATTTTTTAAGGAGACAGATAAGGCTAGAGTTATTCTGAATATATCCATGAGGTTGTTCCATGTCAATTTCATTCTATAAATCACCATATAAGAAGGAAGACTTGACATCCATTTGATGGAATTCCTAGTTATGTAAGGTTGGAAGGGAAAGAACAAGGCGGATGGAGTTCATTTTTGCGACAAGAGCAAAGGTTTCATTGTAGTCAAACCCTTCAACTTGGGAAAACAATTTGGCAACTAACCTTTCCTTAAGTATTTCAACACTTCCATCTAATGCATACTTAGTTCTGTAGACCCATTTACATTTGACAACTTTTCTTCCTTTTGGAAGAGGAACAAGATCCCAAGTATCATTTTCCATTAAGGAACGATATTCTTCATCCATAGCTACATCCCAATATGGATTTCCTAAAGCTTCTACAAAAGTTTTTGGATCATGATTCTTGGAAACTTGATCCAAAAGAGAAGAGGCTCACTGAAACTGAGAACGTGTACGGCGTTGATCTCTAGGATCATGGACAAGATCACTAGCTACTTCACATGTTGAATGGGCCCATTGAGGAAGAACATGTGTTGGTGCAACTGGAGGAACATGAGCAGGAGGAGGTGGATTTTTATCCTCACTATCATCATTAGAAACTGGAGTTGGAAATCTGTCAAGGAAGTTGGAAGTAGAAGAAGGCACAATCGCCGAATCAGACACAAAGGCCAAAGATGGAACACCCGCCAGGTTAGGCTCGCATGCCAATATATTTTCATCAAATTTAACATCTCTTCTAATGGTTATATCATGAGAATATGGTTGAAGAAGTGTATAACCTTTTACATATTCAGAATATCCAACAAATATGCACTTTTCACTTTTAGGCTACAATGCTTTTCATTTTTTATCCAGAATGTGAGCCCATGCTTCACTACCAAACACACAAAAGTGACTTACATTTTGGTTTAATTTTACTCCATGCTTATTCCGTTGTTATACCTTGTAAAAATTTAGTGGGTGTGCGATTAAATATGTAATTTCCATCGTTTATGGGCTCAACCCAATATTGAAGACTTAGTCCCTTAGATTGGATCATACAATTAGCCATTTCTTTTAAAGTGCGGTTCTTCTATTCAGCTATACCATTTTGTTGCGGTGTATATGGAACAGTGTGTTGTTGTTGGATTCCTTGTTCATTGCATAAAGTAGTGAACTTTTTGTTAACATATTTTCCTCCATTTTCAGTTCTAAACTTAATAATTTGATGACCAGATTGTTTTTCAACAAGGGCATTGTAGGACAAGAACATGTTAAATACTTCGCTCTTAGGTTTTAGGAAGTAAACCCAAGTGTGTCTAGCGTAGTCATCAATGAAATTTAAGAAATATTTGAAACCAGAAAATGAAGCAGATGGAAGAGGACCACACAAGTCACTATGCACAAGCTCCAAGGGATCTGAGGCGTGCCAAGAGGCACGTTTTTCAAAACTATCCCGATGATGTTTTTCGAGTATACAACCCGAAAAAATACCATCCTTGCAAGATACCATCGGAATACTAGTCACCATATTGTCTTTGCATAGTTGTTGCAATGAGCGATAATTTAAGTGACCAAATCGCTCATGCCAAAGTTTGCTCAAGTTATCACTATGAGCAATAAAAACTGAAGGAAAAGGTGATGACCCAAATTTGTTAAATTTGTACAACCTGGTAATATCATCAACAATTCCGGTAGCTAGGACATGTTGAGGATTTTAAAAATCCTTGATTACAACTTGGTGAGGTGTAAGCATTACAGTTTTACCTTCACTAGAATGAGTGATTTGATAGTCTAACAACAAATTGCAGAAAATTCTTGGAACACATAGTACATCACTAAAATGACCTTTTTCTACTGGAACTGCTCCAGATCCTACAACACTTAGAGAACTATCATCACCAACAAATATTTGTTTGGTGTTACATTCATGCATAGTAGAGAATATGGCTTGATCCTTATTCATATGATAAAATGCTCTAGAATCAATGATCCATTCATTTGAAGTAGAAGAAGAAGATGTAGCATAAGAGTAAGAAGCACAAAGTGCATGTCCATGAGAGGTAGATTCTAAAGATGAATTTAGGCTGATTTGGTGCTTCTTCATTGTTGCTTCCAAGGTTTCCATCTTCTTGAAATGCTTAAATTCAAAATGATTATCTTTCCCACAAAAATTGCAATCACGCTCAGTATTCATTCCTTTTGGCCTGGATCCTTTGTCATTTTTTAAAGAAGGAGCTGACTGAAAGTGTTTGGGACCCTTTTTCGGCTTATTATTGCGAAAATTTGTTTCTTGGGAAGTTTGAAATTTTCTTTCTGTTGGGATAATAAGGCTTTCCCAGATGTATCTGCATTGTTAATTGTTCCAAGATGAATAAGCTTATCTTTATCTCTGATTAAGGAATCACAAAAGGATTCAAGACTAGGCTCTGGATAGCTAGTTGCAGTCAAGGATTCTTTCATAAAGTAAAATGTAGATACAAAAATAGAATATGCAGGTCCAATTTTAGAAATGATATGATAAATACATTGTTTGTCTTCTTTATTAATCTTCCATTCTTCACATAAGAGTCTAAGAATTTTATACTTAGATAAATAATCTTGAATGCATGAAACATCACTTGGTTTCAAAGAAATCAACTCATTATCAAGTTGATGACCTCGAATTTTATTGTGTTTATTAAACGCAGATTCCAACTTTTTCCAAGCTTTATCAGGTTCATCAATTCTAGATATGTGGAATCACAAATAATTATAGATTAACATCTCAATCAATCCACAAGCTTCATCACATCTATTTTCCCATTTTATTTTCTTATCATCATCAGTGGGTTCTATTTCTTTCCCTGCGGTAATTCTGAAAAGTCCCCTACTTTGTAGAACATCTTCCATATGAGATTTCGATGAGAAATATTTGGAAATGGTAAGTATAATATCATAAGGGGCGTCCATACTGTAAAATAATGGATGAAAAAAAAACTATCTGGATGCAAGGAGATCAAGAAATGAGGCTATTTAAAAAAAAATGACACTGAAAACTGATTCTGAATGATGAAGTTATGCTTGATCAAGTAAAATGTTGAATATGTCCCCAATAATGACATGGAAGATATCAACTAAAATAAAGAACCCCCTTCTTCCCAAAATGAACATTTGATAATAAATTATAAGAAAGTTGCTTTTAAGTGAATCACTTTTGTAAAATAAGTGATGTTCACTTTTACAATAATGATACTTTAAATAGTGCGGCAATAAAAAATTTAAGTGACTCAGTTTTTATTTAATTTTATTTTAAGTGAGATGCACTTTCACAATAAAGTAACTTAAAAATAGAAATTGCATGCACTATTAAGAGGTAATTTAATAAGATTTGAACTCAAGACCTATTAAGGAATAAAGCAACTTTGGACCAAGTGAGCTAAGTTTAAAATGTACGTAAAAGACTGGAATGAGGAAGGTTTTTTTTTGTTTACTCTACTCCCTCGGTTTCTGTGCTTGCTTCTTTTTCCTGCAAATCACACCACAAACTGAAAAAAAAAAAAAAAAATTCCACAGTTGTGGGGTTAGATCTTGTGATCTTACCTGTAAAGTCTACGTTTTTTGTCTGTTTCTTATTTACCATGAAAGAAGAAGGTGCACGACAAAGAGTATATGCAGTCGAGAACACCCTTTCCCTTTCTATTTCTGATTCGCCACGATCGCGCAAGGTGCACGACAAAGAGAATACGCAGACAAGTAAGGAAACAATCCAAGACTAAAAAAAATAAAGATATAAATAATAAAACTGATAAACATACGAGAGATTTAAAATAAAAATAAAACAAATCTGTCACTGTAACATTATACCTTCATATTTTCCGAAATGGATGTTTCTGGATCAAATGGAAACGGTTTTCAATGAAACAAAAACTATTTTCCAAAGGAAACGACACTTCGGACGCAATGGAACAATGACCATAGGAAACAAATGCACAGATCTAGATCACAAATGGAAGACGAGTAAACGACCTGATAACATGTTTGGGTACAAAGGGTACTTCTAAAAGACTAAACACTAAGAGAAGCCACTCACAGAAATAGATCATAGATCAACACATCGATATTTTGATGTGGTTAAAACCCTCGAGAGGGAAACAGTCCACGGCCCCAGCCAAATAGCTACTTGGAGCAATTTAGTATGCAAAAGAAATAAAGTTAGAAATGAGCTTCTTATCATCGATCAAGTAGCCAATGGTCCTCCATTCTCTTTAAATAGAGATCATGGACCAATCGGGTGTTAAGCCACGGATCAAGGGTAGGTATGATCTAAAAGAAGTTGAACCATCGAATCACTCTATGTCTAGAACATACCGTGACCATTAGATTAGAATATTTACAAATGCATACTAATGGATGCTAAAGAAACACACTTTACCTAACAGATATATTACAGAAGTTGATCTTAACTAACTCCTAAGTGTCTAAATATCCTACCAAGTGGGAGGTCATTAGTATTGATTTTATCACCGATCCACCGAAAAGTAAGAATAAAAATGATTCTATTTTTGTAGTAATTGACAAGTTGTAAAAGCATCACAAGTTTAAAAATGATTCATATGAAGTCGACCTACAAGGCAGTGAACATTGTCGATATCTTCTTGAAGGATATATTTATATTGCATGGGATACCCAAGGCAATCATCTAGGATCGAGATGTTAAGTTTACATGAAACTTTTGGAGATCTTTGTTCTCTAGATTAGAGACGCAGTTGAACTTTAGCACTACTTATCACCTACGGACAGATGGGAAGACAGAAAGAGTAAACTAGATTGTTGAGGACATGCTTCGGATGTATGTCATGAACAGCCCCACCAAGTGGGAGGATTATCTGCATCTTATAGATTTTGTGTATAACAACGGATATCAAGCTTCCGCCAAGATGAGACCCTTTGAGGTACTCTATGGATGGAAGTGTAGAACACTGATTACTTGGGATAACCTGGTGGATTGGCTCATGCTAGGGCATGATTTGTTAAAGGACTTGGAAGAGTTGGTTACCATGGTCCAGGTGAACCTTAAAGAAGCATAAGACTGCCAAAAATTTTACGCGAACAAGAAAAGAAAAGATAAATACTATCAAGTAGGTGAACATGTCTACTGGAAAGTAAAAGCCAAATGAAGCTTGTTGAGCTTGGGTAGGTGTGGCAAGTTAGCACCTAGAGTTTCTAGACCTTTTGAAAAATTGGACAAGTAAGGGCTAGTGGAATATGAACTAGCATTACCCGTGCACATAAGAGTCCATAATGTTTTCTATGCATCTTTGTTAAAGAAATATTTTTATGATACTAAACATGTAATTGATTGGTCCTTATTATAGGTGGAAACTGAGGGGGAGTTTTCTCCGAACCTCAAAATATATTGGACAAGAGGGAGGTGTAGTTTAGGAAGTGCACCATAGTCCAGTTGAAAATGCAATGGAATCACTTTGAGGTTGATGAGGCTACTTGGGCGAATGAAGGCACCATGACAAAAGCTTACCCCGCCTTGTTTCGTGATTTCATTCAGAGTCCCTAGAACACCAGGGATGGTGTTGTACTAAGCGAGGAGGGATGTAATATCCTGAATTTTGGACCTAGCACATATAGGCATGAGCCTATTGATTATGATGTTATCTCGATGTTTTATTTTGATATATTGGGTCGAATAACACACTGCATATGAACATGATGATTTGTTTTATATATTGGGCGTAAGCCAATTATTGATGATATATATATATATATATATGTATATGCATGTTTATGTTGGGCATGGACCCTGAAGCATATGATTGATGAGATGTTTTGTGTTGAGCGAGGAGCTCTGGAGCACATGAGTGATTAATGATTTGTGTTGGGTGAGAATCTCTAGATTGCATGAGTACTTACCTTTGTGTTGAGCGAGAAGCTATGGAACACATGAAAATATAATTGGAAGTGTTGGGCATAAGCCCTAGATCCTTCCATGTTGATGTTGAGCATAAGCTATGGAGCATTGGATCCTTGGCCATTGTATCCCTAGGTGTATCGTACAAGTACATCATAGCATTAGTGTTGAGTGAAGAGCTATGGAATTGCACTAAGTTTGTAACTCCCTGTTTATAGCGTTGAGTATGGGCTTTCTTAAGTGGTAGGGGTTACTAAAAAGAATTAATAATTCCTGAGTGAACACGAATCTAGAACAAAAATATTGATCTCATCATACTTATTTTTTAAGTGATTAAATAAAATTTTGAATTTCTGTATTCTCATCAAGTACTGAGAAACTACCATGTTATATGAGGGAATCCAACATGCAAGGATGTTTAGAGTTGCCTAGCCTAGTAGACCTAACCATCTACCCGTTGACCTTAATGAAGAAGTGTCATTAAGTCTAGGGATCATGGTATATGATTCCCAAAGACCAAAGTTAACAAATGTTATATTATTATGTATTCTATACATGATATGTATAAAGAATAAATATAGTAATAATATTAATGATGAAAGAAAAAAAGAAAAGCTCCATCCATTATTTATTATTATTAAAAGATAATAAATAGTGAAATACCTACAAAGGTCTAATTAAGATCTAGTTGAAAGTTCCTAAGTTAAAGTATTAAAAATTGCCCAAATTAATTAAAAGAGGGTTAAATCAAGAAATCAAGGTTTCTTGATTTAACTATCCCTTTGAATGAAAAGTCCGTCTATAAAGATTCAAGCGAAGGAAATGGTCAGGGTTTTGATTTATTGTTTGGGAGTAATTATTATGCCTATTTTATTCTCAAGTGAATTCTTAGAGAAAAATTTCCCACAAGGAAAAGGAGAACTAATCCAGCACTGATATACCAGTTAGGAAACCCTACCTTAGGATCTCTAAGCTACTTGCATGTCATAATCCAGCTCGGGGGGATCCAGATTGAAACCAGGAATGGTTCCGGGTCATGGTTGGGTGGAACGTGGTAGTTCCCAAATGATTCGGTTATCTAATACAAATGTCATATTTTCCTATGAATTGTTAATGCTCGTTATTTAAGTGTGCAGGTTCAACCATTAAAGGATCTTTAAAAATTACAGGTATGATATCCTATTCTGCCTGTTTCATTTTCTAACATAAAATATTGGTTGAAATAAGTAAAGGTTCATATTATATCTCCTAAGCCCATGTATTTGTTTCTTTGTTTAAATATTCTAAGTTTTACATCTTTAAAGTATAACCCTAGGTCACAATTTATTTCATATGTTTAACTTACCAGAGTTTATTCATTTAAGTTTACTTTAGTAGTATCTTACTATTTAAACTGTGTTTTATTGCAAGCTAGGTTTTATTTCAAGTCTATTGTATAGCTACTCTTTAGCTTATTTTACTCTACTAACATATTCCATTTGTCAGTAGAGCCATGTTAAATAAATACTAGCTCAGATCTAGGGTTTCATTTAAAACCTAGGTCTGCATTACCTATTTAAAATTTACAAGTAAACTAACCAGAACACTATTGATAAATATGCATTAACCATTCTGGAATAGAATACACATCTAATCTACCCAATAATAATTATATATAAAGAACAATTTATAAACATTCTATACTAAATCCAAGGTACAAACCAGTGAAGAACTTTCAAGGTATGTATAATTAAATATATACATTAAGTAACAAACCATTTTCCATTAAATAAACATTATCTGAATCGTACGCATAAATCATTTAAGCTCCATCTAATATTACTCATGGTCATCACATAACAAGTAACCAAGTAACATTTCAATAATTAAATTAAAACCCTTAAGTTGCACAGAGGTCATAGTATCGACCCCTATAAGTATCCAAACCCAAATCACAGGCCATAATAGAATCTACCTTAAACATGTATACTAATTAATCATTTAATTAACCATGCATTCGTTCCATATAACAAATAAAACCATGTAATTACATTTATGTACAGGAAACATTTATTTTATATAAACCTCATCGTAATCTTTAAACAGTCCATAGTAATTACAAGAGATGGAAGGAATCGAATCCTGTGGGAACCTAAATCCCCAATTCGCAACCATCCATTTTATTTACATACTCATTAAATCAACAATGACTAGGATTCAAATCCTGTAGAGTCTTTCTACAATTATCAAGGCCACGCTATATGCAGAGTGTATGCGGGCTACATTAACAAGTTAAACACGCTAGAGCAAGGTCATGAGACCGCAACCACATTAACTAAATACACAGTCCCTTAAAAGTAAACCCTGAGATATCGTATGCCTGTCAATAATTCAACCTACAACAACAATAGTCATCGCGATTTTACACCCGTAGCTCTTTGACATTCCACATTACATACTAATAAATGACAGAATAAATATTTGCAACCATACAAGCTATCGCAGGACCATGGGGAGTGTTCATGCCATACACAACATGGCCTCAATACATACAATGTCAAATATTACATCTAAGAAATAAATATAATCATTTATACACAAACCATCCACAAAGGTGAATGCCACATAAATCCAAGATTTAAAAATAACAACGCAATATAAAAAATAAATGATAGATTTATTTACACAGTAACCATTAAAGTTTTCAATCAAAGTTTACATAGTCGTTCCAAGGGCTATGGCACCATTGCAGGCCATTAGAGTAAATTTGAGGTCCAAAATGGGCCTCCTAAGGAAAATAATAAAATAATCGTTAAAATAATAAAATAATAGTTATTAATTTTGGAGGAAGAATGAAAAAAACTACTTTTTTGTTCATATTTTCGACATATCTCCATGTGGATTTACTCAAATTGCGAGAGGGAGAGAATGTTGGATGCGGAATTTAATTCTGCATCCAATGAGTACTCACACTGCATAATTTTTATGGACCCCACTACCGCAAAAATAAGATATACTTGAAAAAATGTGATGATGATGTCATCATCACATTTTTCAGGTATTTCTTATTTTTGGCATAGCAAAGTCCATCAAAAGTATGTAGTGTGGGTACTCATTAGATGCGGAATTAAATTCTACATCCAACGATCTCTCCCACTTGGAATTTGAGTAAAAAGATAGGGAGATATGTCGAAAATACGAACAAAAAAAGTAGTTTTCTTTTATGACAAATATGTCAATTCAACCATTATGGTTGACTCATTTTATTGAAATTCTATTGGTTCCTGAATTCCAACTCACAAAATTTATTGTTGGATTATTTTCTTATAAGGCCCATTTTAGACCCCAAATTTCCTCTAATGAATGGTGCTACACAAGCTTAAAGCCCCAAACCAAAACACATTTTACATAAACAAAACATAGAGTCTATTAAAATTCCCAAGGTTCCCCATTCATTGCTAACAACACCATTATTTTACAAACCCAAACCTTGTAAACACACGCCCAAAGGTGAATCAAAATCCTACAGTAAAAATCCAACCAATAACATGATATAACCCAGTCCTACCCATAAGGCCGAGAGGTGACAAGCATAGGCTTGTCTAAAAGGCTTACCATGCACCTTATGACATCATCCTTGAACTAATAGTGAAGATCTGATCCATCCCACTCCTCGCCAACCATGTCTCCTGCAACCACCAAAATGGTGAGGGATGAGAAGTATGAAATTGAATGAGGCACAAAACAAACATAAAACACTGTCATGAAACCAACGAAGCATACCTTCGTTAACCAGGGATTCACCTCCATCCACTGCATAGATCCAAGACCAAACCATCAATGAGCCAAGAAAAATGACCAAGTCATTCGTGGAGCCAAGACCTAAGCTTGGGCTGCCCCAAACCCCGAGACGCATTAGTGGCGCCAGCCTCATGTCCATTATCAACCCAAAAACGACATCTCCATAGTTTACAATCGTTTCATTATCATTGGTCTTCATTTCCATGAAAGTCTTAAAACCCATCGAATAAAGTTCCAACCATATGTTATAACTCGCCACCTTGATGCTTATTGCAAGGTATAGTATAATGTTTAGTCCATGAAATATATATACTAACCCAAATTCAATCCCCAATGCACAAGTATCGTATGTATCGTATAACCATAGGTTAAGCCTTAAAACATTGCTTTCCCATTTTCCTAAGGATTAATCTTAGAACCATGGTATATGAAATATGCCACGGTAGTATTTGTTATGTATAAAATCAAGGTTTTATCTTTAACCAAGATTATAACCTACCAATAAAAAAAGAAGATATGTTAATACTTATAATAAAATAAACATGAAATACAAATAGGATGGGATAAGAATAATTGATCAGAAAATACCTCATAATAAAAAATAGGTGCTTTAATGAACAAGCTTTAGTTTTACGTAACTAGTTTATCGTCGCTAGGTATACCTGCAAGTAAACAATTCAAGATGTGCTTTAGTTAAACAGAACTAAGTAATCCTCCTAGACAAGTAAACACTTTACCTCTCAGACCGTCATGGGAGAACTAGTCCCGCCACTCTGCCCACTTTGTTTCCAAGAACAAAGTTAAATTAGAAATTTGTTAATAATAAGTAAACATATGTAGAAATGAACGCAGTATATAACCAAGTAACTAACACATAAAAAGAAATTTATAAACATGAGAATAGTTTAATAGTCAGATCCATGACATCTTAACTAAAATACAGTAATAATAATGACTGAAAGTAAATGATAAAATGTAATAACAATTTACGACCAAACAGTGGTACAGTTAGTGTACGTTATATTTCCGCAAGTTAAATAATGTTCCGCATAGGTAGTTTTTACTAGCCTAATAATATCTTTTTTTTTATTTTCAATTTTTTGGAACACTACAACATTGATAATTGTTTTTCTGTTGGCAATGCAGTTGAGAAATGACCTCTTTGAGATTAAAGGGGGAGGGTTCTGAACAAGTTCTAGCTTCGTCTTCCAATTCCATTGGAGCTTCAGCACAACAAGTAACCACATCTTCTAATAGCACATGTATTATTTGTACCAATATGTTTAGGTACTTTAATAACATGTAATTGTGGGAAAATAATCAATGACTAGTTCTAGATTCAAACTTCTTTTAATATTACCCATATCCTTAGTCCAGGATCCAAGTCAAGTTAGCTCAAGTCAGACAAATTTTGGTTCTAGAAAATCCTAGCTAACTAGAACATGGATTCCATGAATGAAGATAATATATGTATTTTGGTGCACTGGACCATCCCAGGCTCACTAGCAACACCCCAAAGTTTCTAGAAATTTTTTGCAATGTTTAGAGTAAAAAATATTTATCTTATGGAATTGGGGTAAATCATTTTAGAAAAAAATGGAAACTGAAAAATGTTTTTTTGGAAAAACACCTCCAAAATTAGTGTATGGGATTAATTTTGCCCCTAAAATTTTCCTTTGGACTCAGGATTGTAATTCCCATAGTTGTTTAGATCCCTCTATTCTATTTTCTGTGTAGGTTACCCTTGTTGATCAATCATGAAAAACACACCATTTGGTTTTTCCTCATTATATATATCTTTTATTTTAGTAGTTCATTATCTTGACAACTCAGGAAGATTGGATACTCTATCAAGTACACTCATTTCCCTTTAAAATTACTAGTGTTTCCTTAAACTTTCATCATTTTGAGGACATTCTTTAGTCTAGTGATCCTCAGTCTATGAAATTGGAAATACAAGTATTCGTGTTGCACTTTTTCCTTTTATTTATAAATATTACAAGGCCTGGAATGAGTTTCTCCTTCAATATGTCTTCATCTAAACCTTGCTTGAGAATAAGAACTAGAGCAATTCCAATCATGCATAATATTCTTGAAATCTTGTTTGAAAGTTGGCCCTTCTTCTCCTTTATATAATTCACTTGTTCTCCTTTATATAATTCGGTTGTTCTATTTCTCTACTCAAAGCTTGGATATTTATATTTTAAAGAGTAATATGTTTGATTAGTGATACAGCATGCTTAATCGGTGGCTTAATTGCTTCTGTGAAGGGATTCTCCTGCATTTTTATTGATATGGAAATACCATAAGAAAATATGGATTTTCATTCTCAATTATATACAACAATAGATAAAAAAAGTTGCTTGAGCTGTCTAACTGTTCATGTCTACATCATTATAGGCCACATAACATCTGGTCATTATTGTGAGAAACCTTTTCTCATAGTAGAATCTCATTACTTTTTGTATGTCATTCTATTAGATGCATATTTTCTCCTTTATCTAATTCACTAGTTCTATTTCTCTAATCAAAGCTTGGATGTTTATATTTTAGACAATAGTACGTTTGATTAGTGATACATCATGCTTGATCGGTTGTTTAAATTTTAAACTCTTTTATGAAGGGATGCTCCTGCATTCTTATTGATATGGAAATAGCACAAGCAAACATGGATTTTCATTCTCAAATATATATAGAAATAGATAAAAATCTGCTTGAGATGTCCAATTGTTCATTTCTACATCATTATAGGCCACATACCTTTTGGTCAGTATTGTGAGCAAATTTTTCTCATAATAGAATCTCATTACTTTTTGAATGTTGTTCTACCATATGCATATTGCTTCTTTTAGCCAAAAACAACTTCCAACCAACCAATTCTTTTCATAGGGACCAAAAGCTAAAATCAATACTTGGTTTTTGCTTTGATTTTTACCTTTGATCTCGATTCTCAAACTGTTGATTAGAATTAGGGGGCATCTGTTACAACTGATTTTACCACACATGGAAGATCACACATTTATGGCCTTCCTTATCCCTCTACAGACTGTTTGGACCCCATGGACTATTTTTTTCCCTTTGGTATTTCCAATATCATGCCTAAAAACACTCATTATTTTCCATACATGACTTTTAAACCATTTTTCCTGTATATATGGGGATATAACCCTTAAACCCGTGTACATCGGGATGCGTGCAAAAGGCCAAATATTTTTGGAGTTTTCCTTGATGTGGATCCGAGTCACTTGTCTCTTGGCCTTCCATATGCCTTGAGATCACTCGGATTTGACCTTCAATTACCCCATTGAATCACTATATAAGGAACCCTTTGCATACATTGAAGAAGGAGGAATTGAAGAACGAGAAAACTATAGGCCATTGTTGCTGTAGATTGCTTGTACTTGAGTCTGCATATCTTTGTCCCTTGGAACACTTGGTGTTCTTCCCAAGCTCGCCTTTTCTTTTGAGCTTGCTATCGAGAGATGGAGGACATGAGGAGTTACTTGGATCAAACGGTGTCAAATTTTGTCAAACGATGCTCCCGGAATTCGTGTTGGAAGTTTTGAGCTCAAATGGGTAAAAATTTCAAATGATATGGAATTTTGAAATTTTTTACTATTTATAGAATTTTTTTGAAATTTTTTACCCACTTTTTATAGTTTTGACCATTTAAGACCATTTTGGATCGTTTTGAGCTAATTTGATGATGTAGGAGACCATTTTGAGCGCAGTTTGATTGTGGTTTTGACCCATTCGTGTCAATTTCCGGTATTATGTCTAAACTAACATATAGGTTAGGTTTTACATCCGTTTGCACTTTTCATAAACTTATGACTATTTCATTATAACCTTAGGTATAAACCCATTCTATCTTGTCACAACACCTTCTTGTTGCTTTTAGAAGTGACATGATGTGAATGGTAGAGCTTGACCATACATGGGTACCCTAGTTAGCTTTTGTTTCGCATTTGGTGCCAATGCCGACATTTTTCCTTTAGGGTGGGGGAGTCCTTTTGTCACATGCCCCAATTTCACAAAATAATATTATCTTATTTTGATTTTATTCCAAGAAATTATGTTAAATTTAATACTAAGTTGTAAATGATGACTCAGCAGAGTCAAGGATATTGAATGTAATTCTGAATATTTTAATTTTAAATAAATAAAAGTGGAGACAACAGCTTGGGAGAGCTATTAAAAAGAGAGTTACTGGTCAAGTTGGTGGAGGAGACTAGGTGGAGAGCAAATAGACAAGTGGCAGAATTCTCAAACACTTCTAATGTTGCAGGTGGCAACCTCCTTACATTTGGGGTCATGATCCCCCAAGAAAGTGGGATCAGAGCAGGTGGCTCAATTAATGACAACTAACCCAAAAAGACCTAGGAAATCTTAATAAAAAATCCCATTGAAGCGAGATGAGGCTACTCATTCTAGGAGAAGAATCACTCAGGTGAATGTACTTCAAGAAATTCATTGGGAAGGGAATTTTTGTGGAAGGTGTTTGAGGGGTAAACTACAGGAAGTGATCTAGTATAGCTTTCCAGCTGAAAGATCTTGCTGCAGAGTGCATAGTTGGTACTGAGTCATTGGAATAGTACTTTGTTGTTTTCTCCACCTAGTGCCAACCAAGGAGACCAGGAAATGACTCGAGGGTCCTGAGAAGTCGCTGTTTGAGTGCTCTCTAGGAGTTGGTAGGGAGGAGCAGCCTCCTAACGCTGTTGTCATCCAGCTTTAAAAACAGGTTCTACTATCTTTAAATTTATGTGTTAAAGTATATATCTGAGTATGAACAAATAATGAATGATTTATATGTTATGTAGTGAACTGTTAAACTTGAAATCTGTTAGTTGTTTTAATTCTAAATCTGTACTTTGGTGAAAAATAATCCTACCTATGTTTTCCCCCATCTAGAATAAATTGGATCATACTCTAGCATAGGTAGTGTGTTTAAAACGAATGAAGTATGATAGGAATTTGAAATGAATAGAGTACTTATGTTTTTCAGAGTATTGAAATCTTTTCTTTCACTAGATAGTTGTTTCCAAAAAGAATATTAATCCGTTTAGTAGGGTTGTTGTTAGAACTAGACTATGTATTAAGAATATTAGAAAAATAACAGGATCATATTATTTTACTAATAGCAATATGTTCAAGTATGTAATTCATTCTTTTACACAGTACCTTCTTTTATAAACTATACATCTACACTGAAATAGAAGAAATATAAATGTCAGTTAAATGCTTGTTATTTATGTTAAATAAAGAATGTAAATATGGTTCTGTTAGTTTATATCTTTTCCTAATAATAATAGCTATTTTACAGGTAACCTATACGAACTCTAAGTAAGGATTGGTAACCTAATTAAATTATGAAGATAAACTTATTTGAGATAAGGAATATAATAAATAAGAACTTAATAACTCTTACAGAATTCTTTCTCTTAGAAATTAAAATAACTAAAAGACAATAGTAACCTATACATAAAGTATTATTAATAAGGAACTGTCCTTACACTCTTACATTCAAATTATATGTGAAGGAGTATTGACAGTTATAAAATTTTGTATTCTTTCTCCAAGCTTACAAAAATAATCTTATTAAATAAAATCAACTATTATATACTATTCTCAGTGTTTATTAGTATTATATATATGCAAATATAAACTTAGGAGAATACAGTATTCACAAACAATATTATTATTAACACAAATAATATTATTATTAACATAAACAATATTGTTTATAAATCAAAATAAATTCTTTTACAAACTGAAGTAATTTTTAAAAATAATAATAGAGATTAATTCTATAAACCCTAACCTAGAATTCTTGAAGCCATTGAAATAATTTTAAAATCTTGTGACAGTAATTGAATTTAACGAAATAACAGTACATAAATCATTACTATAAAAGTTAAATAGGGTAAAAACCCTAGCTCATATTTCTAAGCAAAATCTACCTGTATTTTTTATATACATTAGTAACCTAGGATAAACCATAAATTTAGTTCTTTTTAACCATTAAAAGAATCAACTAAATTTATTACACATAAATGAATTACAATACTGAAAAACATATACAAAATGTATACTTATAAAAGAAACTGTTTTTTTTTATACAAATAGGGTGTACGTGTGAAAGCGAAATACAGGGTTAAAAACCCTTATAATTATTACAATTACAAATATCAAAACATTGAAGTAATAAACCAAATTTATTTATTCATGTAACCATTAAGTAACCAGGTTATTATAAACTACTTACAGTCCTTTAAGGACAAAACAATAGACTGTGTAATTATTATAAAATACAATTTCCACAATGCCTTGTAATACTAATTAACAGACAACTAATAAGTATTAAAATTTGTAAAAAAACTAAGTAGAATAATTTATTTCAAAATGAGGGTTTCCACAGGATAAACCCTAGCTCGTAAACTGTGAGAAAAAATGAGTAAGGATTACAACTAAACAATTACTATATGTATCAGTCTTAAAAACCTTAATTATAAACTCTTATAGAGTAATCAAAACAGAGTACAAAACTTCATCTACAGTGGAGAAGGGTAAAAACCCTAATTACGCAGAGCATAAGGTTAAACATTTAATAAATCGAAACAAGCCTGAAGACAGAACTACCTTTACAAGATCTATTAATTTAAACATGTCGTTAAGCCAAACATCAAACTAAATACGTTGCTCAGTTAAACCGAGTCTACCCATCGATTAGCGAGGGTTCAAAACTGGGTATTTCAACAAACAACCTATAAAAATAAACCACATAACTTATGGTGAGTCAAGGAAGGTTTCCCCAAAACCCTAGGTGAATCCAAATGACCACCCTATTACAAGTAGGGTGAAAACCTAACACATGGACCATGGGGCTTACCCGGACTAAGCCATGAGCCATAGCATTTGAAGGTAGTCTGCATACTTCCTCAAACATGAATATATATGGCCGCGAGCCCCTGCGAAAGGTTTAATCTACAAAATTCAGAAGTAAATCAACTTACGAATTGTTTATGCTATTGTAATGACATATACACCTGCTACATTTCAATGAACACTAAAAAGAACAACATTTACCTATCTTTTGAAGCAACGAACAGGCTCTTAAACGATCTGTCACCAACTGGATTTACAAACTATAGACCCAACAGCGTGTAAATATGGAACCTCATGCAACAGCAAGCCACGAGGACAATTAAAGGGAGCTGGAGTAGACCGCGAGCCACGACGACGACGAAAGGAAGATTACACAGACATCAAGCAAAGGGCAACGATAATCTCTACCAACCTTACAGAGTGAGAACCCACAACCACTGATTATGGCTTTTAAAACCACACACCAATGACAAATGCAACACTAAACCAAGACTCAAGACAACTGGAGCAGAAGAGGACTGAAGGGCACCATGAAATCCAAGCAGAGCAGCCTCAAGGGCTAGCGCGAACTGTGGGGAAGAAACGATAAGGGTTAGGGTTACGGTAGTATTTATATTTTCCATGCTTGGTGAGGAGACGACCACCTGGATAGTAAATCAAAACCATGCAATGGATCATTCTTCTATAGTGCCTGGATAAAATGATATCCAATTATTTAATCATTGGAAGGAGGAGAAAACTATATCATCGACCCAATAATTGCCTTGCAAATTGATTATACCATGCACCAAATATTATGCGATTTTAATAGTATAACATCAACGATATGATTACGTTGACCTAGCAAAACCTTGGCTAATGCCGACTCGTTCATGCATAAGACTCATTCCACCATTTAACCTTATGTTATAATATTATAACATCACAAATGTGATTTTGTTGATAACATATCCTTTCTCTAAACATTAATCTTGTTTTGGATAGAGACCATAGGTTATGGGAGAGCTCAAGCTAACAGCTATAGTTCCCCTATGTAAAAATGCATAGTTAATCTCTTGTAAAAGGACATTGCAAGTTATAACTTTTATAAGTGGCATAATGTAATAGTTTAGAGAATTATAAACTGTAATTTAAACATGTTTATGACCTTGAATTACTTATAGATTGAATGTCTATTAACAAAATAGATTATGCATGTTTATAAGTCACATAAGAACTAATAACTCAAATGATATCAGAACTATGAAGTGGACAAAACGTATTGTAAGAACACTATTATGAAATTCTGTTACATAGTTGAAAGCCACGATACTTGATGAATTTTGGTTGTGACTCAACCTGGTAATTAATAAAGATTCACCATGTCTATTGAGTAGTAAATTAGTTATAGAATTATAAAAAATAACTAGAAAGTCGACCCGTTTCGAAATATCCAATCTCAGAAAAACTCTTTGTATACAGTAGTTTAATTCAAAAGAAGTATCATAGATAAATTAAGAAATTGAATACGAATGATCCTATTAAATCTAGAAATTACTAGAACCATATGCTTCGACATGAAATTAAAATATAGGCAAACAATGATCTCATGTAAGAAGGAATTATGGTTTTTAGTTTGCACAATTGAACTTATATTGTCAAAAGGTTAACAGGCTGTAAGTTATCTCACAGAAGCGAAATGTGGAATAGTTGTTATATAGATAAGATAATGTATTATTGTATAAATACTGGCAATACAATATTTATAACATTTAAATTTATATAGACTAGAGTAGAAGTACTTTGTAACTGATATTCTAATTCTTAGAGTCGCAAACATATCTTACTGTCGCTACTTACTTTTGAACTTTATTACAAGAAAAACTGAAGGAAGCCAAATGGTTTTACCTCACAGAAGTTGTTTAGAGTTTAGAAGTTTAGTTACTAAGCTTTATAATTGCAAATAAAATACTGCTGGATACTTTAAGAATTTTTAATACGTACTCGTTCGATCATACCTGTAAACCTGTAAGAACCAGAAATCTTATGCATTAGAAGAATTGCTAAGTAAGCCCCGTATTCAAAAGTAGATTCCACCTACTTGACATGAAAAGACTCATCAGTAAACTAAAGTAAAACAATACACAAGAAGGCTTTATTCTTGTTACAAAAATGAACTGTTGAGTTTATATAATTAATATTTAGTAAAACTAATTGCTTGACTGTTTCTTTTATTGCTAACCATTAGATGTTAGTAGACCACATGTTTTAGCATTTGTTGTTATCTCAAAATTTTAAATTTTTGTCAAAATTTGGGGCTTTGACACCTTTGTATAGTACCACCGTGACTTTGTGCAAGAGTCTCATACTCCTCTTGATCTTTTTGCTGGCCTTTTTCCTAGGACTCCCTTATTTCAAGTTGTAATTGCATTATCATGAGTTTTTCTTGCCTTATTGAGCCTTATGCCGGCTTCCCTGACTTTGATCATCATCCATATAGCCCGAGCTTGTGTCATGTGTAGCCACATAGAGACATTTTATATATATTTTGCAGCTTGATTCCCCATTTTTACCGGGAGGGGACTTTCCCTTGAGTGTCGTTATCTTACACATGTTTCCTTGCATTAAGCATAGGTATGTTTTGCTGCTTGGAACTAGTTTGTTTACCCCTTCACACTCATCTCATTTTAGATTTGTAACTATAAAGCACTTTTATTCTTTCTCAAGCTTTTCAAAATATTTGAAAAATTCCAAAAAGAAAAAAACCAAAAATCCAGATAAGAAAAGATATTATCTTTGGCAGCAGTCGAGTCGTGTTGCCTTCAAATAGAGCACTACACATCACATTCGTTGGTTGGGTTAATAGTTTGAATTTAGGAGTTGTGCTCATTTATCTGAGTTTATCTCCACCGACTGGTTAAGATTCTATTCCTTATGGAGCCTCTATCGATCCCTCCTGTGTCACAGAGATGTTACAATTTTGTATGTTGAGTCTATGTTGTCTACATTCAGTCACCATTCTCCTTTATGCTCTTGTTTGAAGGAAGTTGAAGCCTGAGTCGTCCATTCCTTAGTTATCTTGACTTTGCATGTCGACCATTCCCGGTACTGTCACTATTTTGTGCACATCGTGTTCGAGTCCTTTCACATTATACAGCTTTGTTGAGTACCTCATGTTGGATGATGGGGGATGCCTTAATGCCCTACTTCCAAGGGATTCCATCCCATCAACTTTAGATCATTTATTCTGGGATAGGATTTTAGAGTCCTTTGAGTGCCTTGAGACTTACAGTCATCAATCGTAGGTTCTCTCATCATCCACAGTTTTGGGAATACATCAACGTCCCCTGATCAATGGATTCTTTCAAGTGTTCGACCTCAACACATTTATTTTCACTTGTTATATTACACTCTAGTACCTTGATTCCCATTTTCATTATCGGTGGGTGATCTCATGTCTTTTAACGGTATACATCAATGACCGGTAATTAGACGATGGATTGCTATCTTCGACCTCAACACCTCTATTCACATAGTAGGACATGTACTTGTAGCAGGTTGTGTGGAATACTTTCCAGATTGGTGGCATTTCTAATATGCTATCTCCATTATCGTGCCAGTGTTCATGAGATGTCGGCTCTCGTGACTTGATTCCAACGTATGTCAGATATCTTTAGAACATATTTATCTATCATGGAGATCATGATACTTTGTATATATTCATGATGGAGATTTTGATCTATTCTATATTGTACGTGGCGATGACCACACATGTCATATTTTGTATCATGCCTATTCATGGCCATTATAATCTTATCTATCGAGGACTACTATATGTATTTGCAGTAATATGTAGATATATTTGTACTATTTTGTTGGATGGCTGGTTCTTCCACCTAGTTATTCATCACTCCACTTCTGGGATGGACTTATAATGTATTTCGACCATTTTATCACTCCTCTGACCTCACACATTAGGGGGCATCTGTTACAGCTGATTTTACCACACATGGTAGATCACACATTTATGGCCTTCCATATCCCTCTGTAGACTCTTTGGACCCCATGGACTATTTTTTTTCCTTTGATGTTTCCAATATCATCCCTAAAAACACTCATTATTTTCCATATGCCACTTTTAAACCCTTTCTCGCGTATATACACAGATATAACCCTTAAACCTACGTACATCAAGATGTGTGCAAAAGGAAAAATATTTTTGGAGTTTTCCTTAATGTGGAGCTGAGTCACTTGTCTTGTGGCCTTCCATATGCCTTGAGATCGCTCATATTTGACCTTCCATTACCCCACGGAAGCACTATATAAGGAACTGTTTGGATATATTGAAGAGTAAGAAAACTATAGTCCATTGTTGTCGTAGATTGATTGTACTTGAGTATACATCCCTTTGTACCTTGGAACACTTGGTGTTATTCCCAAGATTTCGTTTTCTTGTAAGCTTGCTATCAAGAGATGGAGAATTGAGGTGGTGGAGTCCCAGGTGGAGGACTCAGTTTCTCTAGTTCGCAGACGTGGCGACAGAGGTTGTCATTCTTGTAATCTATGATTTAGATTAATAGAAATATCTTTTTCTATCCAATGATGTGCATTTAAATGAATATTGAATCCATGGATGCTTTTAATTTCTTATACATTATTGATTATATATGCTAGAGTAGGTATAACACCATTTTATATCATGCTTGTCCTGTTTGCTGATTGTTGAGAGAGGAAATTGTTAACACAAGCGAGATTGGAAAAACTCAGCAGGGATCTACATCAACCATCTGGAATAAGGTATGTTTTGAGATCCTTTAGTGTTAGATGTTTTATTTCTCTTGCATATTGGGAAGGGATTTATTTCTGCAGTTACTCTCTCTGTTGTGGTACACCCCAAGCCATAGGAAGTTTTCTCTGTAACAATTCCTTATTCTTATCCATTTCAGTATTGAAGATTGTCTCTAGAGGGGATATCCTGGTATGCATTACTTTGTATAGGAAATCCATAATAAATGTTATGTATGTATATGTATTTTTTTCCTCTCACTGGTTACTCTATAGGATATTTAGACCTCAACGTCTGTTAGGATATTTAGACACTTAAGAGTTAGTTAAGATCAACTTGTGTAATATATCTGTTAGGTAAAAGTGTGTTTCTTTAGTATGCATTAGTATGCATTTGTAAATATTCTAATATGACGGTCATGATATGTTTTAGACATAAAGTGATCCAACGGTTCAACTTCTCTTAGATCATACCTACCATTGATCGGTGGATTAACACCTGATTGGTCTATGATCTCTATTTAAAGAGCATAAAGGGTCCTTGGCCAGTTGATCGATTATGAAAAGCTCATGTAACTTTCTTTCTTTTGCATAATAAATTCCTCCAAGTAGCCATTTGGCTAGGGCTATGGACTGTTTCCCTCTCAAGGGTTTTAACCACATGAAAAACATTGGTGTGTTGATATGTGATCTATTTGTGTGAAGTGATTGCTCAAGGTGTTTGGCATTTTGGGAGTACCATGTGTACCTGAACATGGTATCAGATCTTTTATGAAGAGCCGCTTTCGGTTTTGATCAAGATCTGGAACCGGTGTTGCCGAAACTTTGAAAGGGTTTCTGGTTCTGTATTTTTTGTGCATTTTTTTCCTATGGGAGCTATTCCATTGGGTCCAAAGCACCATTTCCATTGGGAAATAGTTTTCGTTTCATCGAAAACTATTTCCGTTTGTTCAAGAAACACCAATTTTGGCAAATCTGAAGAAAAAAAGGCAAGCACAGAGAACGAGAAAGAAGAGTAAAAAAAAAAAATCCCCCTTCCTCTTTCCATTCATTTACGTACCTTTTAAACTTAGCTCACTTGGTCCAAAGTTGCTTTATTCCATAATAGGTCTTGAGTTCAAGTCTTATTAAGCTACTTTTTAGTGCATGTAATTTATATTTTCAAGTTACTTTATTGTAAAAGTGCATCTCACATAAATAAAATAAAATAAAAAGTGAGTCACTTAAGTCTTTTAATTTATTGCTGCAATATTTAAAAGTAAAATTTTTGTAAAAGTGAACCTCACTTATTCTACAAAAGTGATTCACTTCAAAGCAACTTTATTCTAAATTGATTGTCAAAGGTTGATCTTGGGAACTTGGGGGGTTCTTTTTTTTAGTTGGTCAAGTTAATATCTGCCACGTCACTATTGGGACATCTTCAACATTTTCTTTGACCAAGCATAACTTCATCATTCAGAATCAGTTTTTAGTGCTGTTTTTTTTTAAACCGCATATTTTTTTGAGCTCTTTGCAACCAGATAGTTAGTTTCTATTTTTTCAGCCATTAGTTTCCAATATGGTCACCCCTTGTGATATTATACTTACAAGTTCTAACTATTTCTCATGGAAATCTCGTATGGAAGATGTTCTACGAAGTAGGGGACTTTTCAGGATAACCTCAGGGAAATAAACAGAACCCACTGATGATGATAAGAAAATTAAATGGGTAAATAGATGTGATGAAGCTCGTGGATTGATTGGGATGTCAATCTCTACTGATTTGTGATTCCACATATCTGGAATTGATGAACCTGATAAAGCTTGCAAAAAGTTGGAATCTGTGTTTGGTAAGCACAATGAAATTCAGGGTCATAAAATTGAAAATGAGTTTCTTTCCTTGAATCCAAATGATTTTTCATGCATTCAAGACTATTTATCTAAGTATAAAACTCTTAGACTCTTATGTGCAGAATGCAAGATTAAGAAAGAAGACAAACAATGTATTTATCATATTCTTTTCAAACGTGGACCTGCATATTCTGTTTTTGTATCTACATTCTACTCCATGAAATAATCCTTGACTGCAACTAGCTATTAAGATCCTAATCTTGAATCCTTTTGTGATTCCTTAATTAGAGAGCAAGATAAGCTCATTCATCTTGGAATGATTAACAATGTAGATACATCTGGGAAAGCCTTATTGTCCCAACAGAAAGAAAAGTCTAATCCTCCCAAGAAACAGAATTCCTGCAATAATAAGCCAAACAACAAGGGTCCCAAACCCTCTCAGTCAGCTCCTTCCTTTAAAACATGACAAAGAATCCAAGCCAAAAGGAAAGAAGACTAAGCGGCATTGGAATTTTTGTGGGAAAGATAATCATGATGAATCTAAGTGTTTGAAGAAGATGGCAGCCTTAGAAGCAGCAATGAAGAAGCACCACATTAGCCTAGATTCATCTTCACAATCTACCTCTCATGGACATGCACTTTGTGCTTCTTGTTACTCTTATACTGCATCTTCTTCTTCTACTTCAATTGAATGGCTCATTGATTCTGGAGCATCTTATCATATGGCTAAGGATAAAGCCATATTTTCAACTATGCATGAATGTAACACTAAAAAAATATTTGTTGGTGATGATAGATCTCTAAGTGTTGTAGGATATGGAACAGTTCTATTAGAAAATGGTCATTTCAGTGATATACTATATGTTCCAAAAATTTCCTGCAATTTGGTATCAGTCTATCAAATTATTCATTCAGGTGAAGGTAAAATTGTGACTTTTACACCTCACCAAGTTGTAATCAAGGATTTTAAAAATCCTCAAAATGTCCTTGCTACTGGAACCATTGATGATATTACTAGGTTGTACAAATTCAGCAACTTTGGGTCATCACCTTTTCCTTTAGTTTTTGTTGCTCATAGTGATAACTTGAGAAAACTTTAGCATGAGAAATTTGGTCACTTAAATTATCGCTCATTGCAACAACTATGTAAAGAAAATATGGTGACTGGTCTTTCGATGGTTCCTTGCAAGGATGGTGTTTGTTTCGGTTGTGTACTCGAAAAACATCATCGCGCTATTTTTGACAAACGTGCCTCTTGGCATGCCTCGGTTCCTTTGGAGCTTGTGCATAGTGACTTGTGTGGTCCTCTTCCATTTGCATCATTTTTTGGTTTCAAATATTTCTTAACTTTCATTGATGACTACTCCAGACGCACTTGGGTTTACTTCCTAAAACTTAAAAATGAAGTATTTAACATGTTCTTGACCTACAAGGCCCTTGTTGAAAAACAATCTGGTCATCAAATTATTAAGTTAAGACCTGGCAATGGAGGAGAATATGTTAACAACAAGTTAACTACTTTCTGCACTAAACAAGGAATCCAACAATAGCACACTGTTCCATATACACCACAACAAAATGGTGTAGCTGAACATAAGAACCACACTTTAAAAGAAATGGATAATTGTATGATCTAATCTAAGGGACTAAGTCTTCAATATTGGGATGAGGCCATAAATTGTGTAAATTACATAGTTAATCGCACACCCACTAAAGTTTTACAAGGTATAACACTGGATGAAGCATGGAGTAAAATTAAATCAGATGTAAGTCACTTTCGTTTGTTTGGTTGTGAAGCATGGGCTCACATTCTGGATGAAAAACGGAAAGCATTGCAGCCTAAAAGTGAAAAGTGCATATTTGTTGGATATTCAGAAGATGTAAAAGGTTATAGACTTCTTTAGCCCCATTCACATGAAATAATCATTAGAAGAGATGTTAAATTTGATGAAAATCTCTTGTCCTGTGAGCCTAACTTGGTGGGTGTGCCATCTTTGGCCTGCGAGCTTGATTCGGCAATTTTTCCTTCTTCTTCTTCTTATTCCAACTTCCTTGACAGGTTTCCAACTCCAGTTTCTGATGATGATAGTGAGGATGCAAATCCACCTTTGCCTGCTCATGTTCATCCAATTGCACCAGCACCAATGCCTCCTCGATGGGTCCATTCAACATGTGAAGCAGCCGGTGATCTTACCGGTGATCCTAGAGATCAATGTCAAACACATTCTCAGTTTCAGCAAGCCTCTTCCCTTTTGGCTCAAGTTTTCGAGAATCATGATCCAGAAACTTTTGTGGAAGCTTTAGGAAATCTAGATTGGGATGCAACTATGGATGAAGAATATCATTCCTTAATGGTGAACGATACTTGGGATCTTGTTACTCTTCCAAAAGGAAGAAAACTTGTCAGATGTAAATGGGTCTACATAATTAAGTATGCATCAGATGGAAGTGTTGAAATACTTAAGGAAAGGTTAGTTGCCAAAGGTTTTTCCCAAATTGAAGGGATTGACTACAATGAAACCTTTGCCCCTGTAGCAAAAATGAACTCCATCCACCTTGTTCTTTCCATTGCAGCCTTACATAACTGGGAAGTACATCAAATGGATGTCAAGTCTTCCTTATTACATGGTGATTTACATGAGAAAATTTACATCGAACAACCTCCTGGATATGTTCAGATTAGCTCTAGCCTTGTTTGTCTCCTTAAGAAATCCTTATATGGCCTTAAGCAACCTCCTAGAGCTTGGTATGCCAAAATGGATAGCTTTCTCCTGACACTGGTTTTTCTATATGCCATCCTGACCCCAATGTCTATACCAAGAAAGTAGGAGACCATTCTTGCAAACCAAAGAAGGAATCTTTCTTTTCCACTCTAAGTATGCTTGTGACCTTCTTTGTCGCTTCCACATGGAATATTGTAAACCGGCCCCTTCTCCCTTCCAGTCTGGAGTCAAACTTGCTGCTACTTGTACTTCACCTAAAGTAGATGCCACCTTGCATCATCAGCTTGTTGGTAGTCTTTTATACTTAACTCATTCCCATCCTGACCTTTCCTTTGCCGTTGGTCATGTTTCCCATTATATGCAAACTCCTCATGAAGGTCACTGGAAAGCAGCAAAAAGAATACTTCGATATATTCAAGGTACAATCTAGTTTGGGATTCATTATAGTATAGGGGGGAAACCTTTGTTGGTTGGTTTCACTGATTCAGATTGGGGTGGTGATCCTGATGATCGAAAGTCTACTGCAGGTTATGTTTTCAGTCTGAGATCTGTACATGTCACTTGGGCTTGTAAGAAACAACAAGCTCCTTCTCTTTCTTCAGCAGAAGAAGAATATCGTACCACAGTTAATGCCAATTAGGAAGCCTTATGGCTTCAACAGATCCTTTTAGAGTTTGGATTAGAGCAGCAGTAGCCTACTCCACTTTGGTGTGACAATCAAAGTGCCATCAAGCTTTCCAAATATCCAGTTCTACATCAGCATAGCAAACACATTGAGCTACACATGCACTTCATTATAAATCTTGTTCATGATATTTTTATTGAAGTTCTCTATTGCCCTATAGATGATCAAGTTGCAGACATCTTCACCAAGTCTCTTACAGAAGCAAATTTTTCTAAACTTTTGTCTATTTTAGGAGTTCAGGAATGTGTCCTTAAGGGGGGATAGGCTCTAATGCCTCCGTCCTTCTCCTAATAGTGTCACTTTTGTAAATCCTTCAATCCTATCCCAAGTTGTTCTTAAGGGGGGATGTTAGGATATTTAGACACTTAGGAGTTAGTTAAGATCAACTTGTGTAATATATCCATTAGGTAAAAGCGTGTTTCTTTAGTATGCATTTGTAAATATTCTAATCCGACAGTCAAGGTATGTTCTATACATAGAGTGATCCGATGGTTCAGCTTTTCTTAGATCATACCTACCATTGATCCATGGCTTAACACCTGATTGGTCTATGATCTCTATTTAAAGAGCATAGAGGGTCCTTGGCTAGTTGATCGATTATGAGAAGCTCATGTAACTTTATTTCTTTTGCATAATAAATTGCTCCAAGTAGTTATTTGGCTGTGGCCATGGAATGTTTCCCTCTTAAGTGTTTTAACCACGTGACAAAAATTGGTGTGTTGATATGTCATCTATTTGTGTGAAGTGATTGCTCAAGGTGTTCAATCTTTTGGGAGTACCCTATGTACCCGAACAATGTCCATTTTCCAAATGTGCGGGGAGAAAATATTGAAAGGAATATTATTGGATATGATGCTAATAAATTAGATGCTACTACCTATTTTCATTTTTTCAGGGATTACACATGTTGACAAGCTTAAGTACACCATACATGGAAACACCCAAGCTCATGTCTCATAGTATATCATGTTGTGTGGATGATCTTCATATTTGGTAGGAATCATGTTTCTAGAATTTTAGTTTTTGTTCATAGTTTGAATATCTTGTGTTTGCATTTTTATGTTTTAAATGTGGAAATTAATCCCAAGTTGTAGAACAATTACACTCACAAATTTACTAGTCAATCGTGTAAAATTCCACAAAAATGAGACTAAATATGGAGCATAACACAAACTTATATTGAGTAAGTGTACATAATAAAAACTCATGAAGTCATAGGTTATCCAAATATATAATTAAATCATAGATTTGAAAGCATAAGTATGTTGTTCGAATTAGAAAAAAATAAGGCTTACCAAACTAGTCAAAATCTCCCTCAGGTGAATAAATCACTTTCCTTATCTGTCAATATGCTCACAAATTGTCCGAGTGAGATGTATCATCTGATAAGTGATGGAAAGATATTAGATCCATTCTTTTGGATGTAGAAAAAGAAGGAGGATGAGTTGGGAAAAAAACTAGGAAGTTACTCCAATACTAGCTTTTCCTTTTTTCCTTAAAACTGTTGAAAAGCAAAGCAACTCAAAAAAATGTAGAATTGCACCTATACAATGTATTATTTACCAATGGAGTAGACCTTGCTTCTTCAAGATTAACCCCATAAAGGAATGGAGTCTTTCTTGGCTTGCAATACTTCATTCTGAACTTGTTGAGAAGATATGAAGTATACTTGGAATATGTACCTTTATCCCATGGGATTATTGAGAAATTTAAAGTCCCAATAATTGACTCAACAATCCCAAATCTGTCATGGAGAAGCCATGGTTCAGTGCATCCTTCAAGGAGGCAATCTCTTTCCTGGAACTTCCTCTCATCAATAGGTCATACACATACACAAAAATAATGATTAAAGAACCATGTGTCGTCTTAAAATAGACATTTGTATCAAAATTGCATCAAACAAAGTTCCGTGACAACAAAAATCCATCAATCTTAGCATACCAAGCCCTGAGGGCTTGCTTTATCCCATATAATTATTTCTTTAACTTGCACATAAAAGATATATTAGCCACAAAACCTTCAGTTTGCTACATATACATATATTCTTTGATATCTCCATGTATAAAGTCACACTTTACATCCATATGATGAACCTCCCATTGGCTTGAAGTTGCAATGGGAAAAGCTAGCCTTATGGAGTCCATATTTTCCACTGGTGCAAAGGTATCGTTGTAATAAATACCTTGAAATTGTGAGTAACCATTAGCTACCAATGTTTCCTTATATTTCAAAGGTGAACCATCAGAAAAAAAATTGGTTTTATAAACCCACTTACACTCCCTGGGGGCAGATTGACTAGTTCCCATGTGTCATTCTTCCAGAGCGATCTATATTATTCCTTCATGGTTGTTTTCCATATTGGATCATCTAATGAATATTCATATTATTAGGTTTTGAGTCAACCATCAAATATCACTTCTCAACAAAGAATGGTTTTTTCACAGAAAGGGCACTCTCAAATTGAGATCTAGTCTTCCTAGTGTCACTAGGATTCCCAACTAGTTCCCTAGGTGCTTGAATGGTCCTTTATTCCTATTTTGGAATTGTAGGACTGTTATGATATGCAATTAAATAATAATTATCAGAAATATCAGAATCAACAAACTCATTAGCTTCTTCACTTACATTCAGTGGTGGTGGTGATGAAGAAGACTCTCAAATTTATGTTGTTGCTAAAGGCTCTTCTTCACATTGAACACTCCTTTTGATGAAATATATTTGAGTGCTCAATTTTATCAGCTTATACCCTTTATAATATTTATAATACACACAAAATAGGCACTCTTTACTTTAGAGTTCCAAAGCCTTCCTCTTTTCAGTTAGATATCTAGCAGAAGCCTTTGAGCCAAAAATCCTAAAATGGGTCAAATCTCTCTTGTGCCCACTCCAAGATTCAACATGAGTGATTCCATGAAGTTCATTGTGAGGCACCCTATTTTGGATATAGGATGGACAATTTATATCTTCATCCCAAAACTTTGGTGGAAATTGTTTTTACTCCATCATACAAGTTTCCATCTCCTTGAGTGATCTATTCTTCCTCTCAGCAACACCATTTTGGTGAGGTGAGTAGGGAATATAATGATGCATATGGATACCTAAATATTCACAATAATGGATGAAATCAGACTTGGCATACTCTCCACCATTATTCGATATGAGGATATTGAGTTTCCTCCCAGATTGGTTCTCAACCAAGGCTTGAAATACCTTGAAGAGGTCAAAAACTTCAGACTTATGCTTCAGGAAGTAAACACAACAGTACCTGTAAAAGTCATCTATGAAGGTTAGGATATATTTGGATTAAATCATGGACATATGAGGGAATCGACCATAAATTTCACTGTGGATTAACTCAGGGGGTGCAGAGATTCTCTCATGGATGACTCTTTCATACTTATGCTTTGGGTGTTTTCCTAGGATGCAACCTTAGTAGCCTCGTTTAGAAAAAATGATCTTTGGTAACCCTATGGAAATTTATTTATCACTCAAATATTATAGATACTTGTAATATCCCAAATTTTTGACCTAACACTAATGGGCATAAGTTCCATTGCATATGATCTTGCTTTGATGTTTATTTTTTGTATATTGGGCGTAAGACCCCACTTCACATGAGTATGATGATTTTTTATATATATTAGGCATGAGACAATGCATATGTTTTAGTTAGCATGTATGTGATTGTATATGTTGGGCATAGGCCCTGACGGATGATATTATTGTATTACGATGATATACCAATTATATTATAAGATTTAGCTTAAAATGCATATACCGAGATGAATATTGTTACAGAATGTGCAGAATACTGAATGCACAATTGAGTTGTATAATGTGTTGTCATGGATCCCGAAGAACATGAGTGGTCATATTTTTTGTTGCTCCTGAGCTTTGGAGCACGTGTGTGATTTGATTTTTCTGTTGAGCGCAAGCTCTTGAGCACATGATTGATTTGATGTTTGTGTTGAGTTCCATCTCTGGAGCACATTAGATATGAGGTTTTTGTGTTGAGCATAAGCTCTGAAGCATGTGAAATATAACAATTGGAAGTGTTGGGAATAAGCGCTGGATCATTCCAAATTGATGTTGAGCATAAGATATGGAACATCAAATCCTTGGCGATTGTATCCCTATGTGTATTATACAAGTACATCCTAGAATTAGTGTTGAGATAGAGGCTTTGGAATTGCACTAAGTGTAACTCCCAGTTTCAGCATTGAGTATGGGCTCTGAATAACGCTAGGAGTTGTTGAAAATTAATTGTGTTGAGTGAAAACAACTCTGAAAAACACCAACCTCATCTTACTTATTTTTAAGTTGATTAAATGGAATTTTGACTTTCTACTTCTCATCAAGTACTGAAGAACTATTACGATATACGAGGTAATCAAACATGCAAGGACGTTTAGAGCTTCCTATCTTAGTTGACGAACCCTACCTGAAGGCCTTGATAAAAGAAATGATTATAAGCTAATAAAAGAACGATGTTATTGGGATCATGTTATATGATTGCTAAATAAATATAACAATACTGTATATATATATATATATATATATATACAGTTTATATATGTTATGAATAAAAGGGTAAGTACATATATTAAATATAAGGGAATAATAATAACTATAATAATTAATAAAGAATCGATATGTTATTATTTACTAAAAGTAATTAAATACATATTTAATCTTTAAAAAGTCCAATTACGAACTAGTAAAAGAGTTCCTAAGTTAAATATAATAAATTATTAACTTCACATAAATCAATTAAAGATTATGTTCAAGAAGATTATGGATTCTCTATCTTACTGACCTTTAACTTCCCTTTTCCCTAAATATTGTCTATAAAGAACCAAGCGAAGGAAAGGCTTGGGAATTCCATTATTCCATGCTATTCTATTCAAATTATGAGCTGGTCATTATTCCTAATAATTTTGGAAGAGAATTTCCAAAATAAAAGCAATCTGGTTCAAAACCTGAGATTCCAAATAGGAGAATCCTTACCTTTAGGATCTCTAGACTACTTGGATGTTGGAGGGGGATCCATACTAAAACCAGGAATAGTTCTTGGTCATGGTTGGGTGGAACGTGGTAGTTACGAAGTTATTTGGTTGAGAGACATGAGGTCATAATTACCTAAGTTCTTATTAATTCTACGTTTTTAAGTGTGTGGGGTTGTAGTCATTAATAAACTACAAATTATAGGTATGAGGTTTTTACTTTCTCTAGTTCTTAAAGATTTTACTAAGCAGTGTTTATAATCTTTATTTGGAAATGTGCATATTGAATACATGATCCAGCTAGTTTTCCATAAGTTTAAATTATTGAAACTCAAGTCTGAATTATTCTTATATAATCTCTAAAGTTAAAATTTAAATTCCATATTAATTCATTTGTTTAAATTAAATTCAAGCTTTATTTCCTAGATAGTTATTTACATTTTAAATTCTCTTAGTTCTTATGTGTAAATGGTTATAGAATAATTTAAATCTCAAACAATATAAACTTAGATTTAAACCATATTTGTTAGGTAACTAGCTGCTAGATCTTGCTCAAACACTATTGTAAAGTTAAACTAGAGATTTCGCAAATCTAGGTAAATTAAACCCTAATATTAATTACAACTAAACAACCTCATTGTCGTTCCTTAAAAAATAGCCATATATAAACTCTATCGAAAACATTTAAAAATAACTAATAACTACAAAATTAAAGAAACAAAAAAAACGAGATCAAAACTCTTAAACTTCAAACCAAATCGAGAATGCTGACAAATTTCATATTTCCAGCGAAAACGTTTTTGTTTCCATATTATAATTAATCTTAAATTCTAATACTTCAACCAAATAGTACATTAAAGAAACGTTTTAATCCATACTATGAAAAGAAAACAAAGACATTGAATTTAAACCAAACATGGAGGCTGAGAGCCTAAACAAGAATTACAAATAAAATTAACAAATTATAAACATACACCCAATATTTATCTCACCCAGCCCAACCATCGAATTATGTAAAGGGTTGGCTGCGGGATTTTACATTTTCATTTAATAAATTATAAACCAAATGCTATCAACAAATCTAAGCAACCCATTTACATTTCTAAATAAAATATAAAATCAGAGCTATTCCAAAACACATCTCGTTAGTGGAATACTATTAACTATTACATAAGAAATGTGTCCATGAAACCTAGGGTTACAAACCATCAAACCACAAGACCATTTTATTATCAACTCAGGATTGAATCCTGTAGGATTCAAACAAACCATTTAAACGCACTGCAAGATATAGCATGCACTAAGGGTTTCGCCTCTTAGGATTCCCACAAAGGTTCTAAATATAACCAATTATGTTCGAAATGATGAAACAAAGCTATGCTCACCACCTTATCCATAATCAACATTTTAAACCATAAACACATTCAAGTAATATACCCTGACTGTGTGTCAATGCTACAAGCCAAGATTCATGCTTATGGTTGCCTAAGACAAACCCATCCATATCATTATTAATCCACCAACACATCTATAGTATCTAATTAAACCCACATGCCGGTACTTTACATAGTCGAATCATCATGGGTTCCATTGCAAATAAATGGCATTGTAAAATCAATGAAACACATCATAAAAAGAAACACAGAGTCTTTCCCAAACATATAATTTTCGCATTGATTCAATTAAAATCAAATACATGTCACTACAAACAGTAAACCGTATAAAAAATACGAATCAAGTTTAACAGTCAACATTTACATTCAAAAATTACATATGGCAGAGCCATGAAATAATATACAGTTGCCTACGCAAATGCCAAACAATTATCAAAACCCCAAAACAAAGAAATGACTCAACGATGCATTTCCCCACACCCAATATTGAACCGTATGTTAAAACCACACACTAGTGTAAGACCATTGCAAAATTCGAGGCTTACCTAGAGTTTGGTTGCATAAGCAACATACATCACTTCCCCCAAGTCACATAGAGTAACCACGCTCTGTCACTTGTAGAAACAAAAATGAATGCCATTAGAAGTATGTATTCAAACCATAAACCAAATATACATTACCAATGTACATACCAGTGTTGAATACTTACCATCTTAAGAGCATAGGAGTCTTCTATTTGCGCAACCCTCATCATGAACATGAGACCACAACCTCCACCATCAAAAACCAAATGAACGATAACAAACCCTACACAACGCTTAAGGAATTCTTCCCACCCTTCCCAAGGCTCAATTAATTCACCGCCCTATCCACCACTAGAATTAAAATCAAAACCCATGTTGCTATAGTTTTTGTTCACGTCGTATGTACCATCGTTTACCAACCCTATCAATTAAGTCTTAAACCCTCCCATCATCTTACTATTGCAAAGTTTTGATGGCATAAGTTTATGCCATAGCCATAAACCATTTATACCATATAGTTAAAGCATATGTTATGTTCAATCTAAGGTTTTAAATCCTTAACATATAGTTTATACAAATAGTTTCAAACATGCACTCATATAATATCATAACCCCTTCTTACCATATGATTATGGTATAGTTTAGGCTTAGGAATTTAGTCCTCGCTTCACACAGTTATGAATAGGAATAGTGTAATGTAGATTTAGCGCATTGTATATAGGACATTATTATTTCCATGGTCATGAGACTGAGTTCAACGATGGAATAACCTACAAAAGAAAATAAATACATTCCTTAGCTCATAAAGAAATAAGTAAACCCTGTAGCAATAGGAACTCTTACATTTCTGAGTGGACCGTTAAGGGATATAACCCCACCACTCCACCCATTGACATGCAGAGGTGATTCAACCTCTTTATAAATAAAACCATAAACAAACTTAAAATACACATAAACAAAAGTAGAACTTAAAATAACATAATTGTCGACAAGTGTCATCAACTAATATAGATAGGAAAAGTAAATTATGAACATGTCAAATTCATAGAACAACATCATGTAAAACATCATCATCAGACATGAAGCCACATATAGGGAAAAAAGATTATGAAAATTAGGTTCAGTATACAATCCAGTTTTATTCTGCAGAAGTTTTTAAAGATCTCCTTAAATTTAGTACTTTAATAACCTACGTTTTTATTTAAATTATGAATTTTAGGGACATTAGAATACTTGTAATTTATATGGCCAAATCTCTCATTAAAAATATTTATTCCTTCATTAGCATGAGTGAGAAGAGAAGAGGGTTTAGAGAAATGTATGAAATGGGAAAACGTGTACCCTTTCGAACTGCGATCCACGACACCTTTTTTCTATGACTCTGCCATTCGAAATATATGAGATTTCAACATCATTGGAAGAGAAGACAACCTTATTAGGAGACCCAGTGTTGGTCATCTGATACACTAATAAGAGGTTAGAAATAAGACCTAAGACATACAAAACATCATTGGAAGTACCATGGTTAAGATCAATCCTACCCTTCCCCTTACTATCAGTTATAGAGTCATATCCCAAAATAATTTTTGGACCTTTCGAATCATCAAGAGAGGTGAAATTCTCGCTTGTTGAAACCATGTGGCTTGAAGCTCCAGAATCACTGAAGAAGGTAAATGTTATTGAAGTGCTAGAAACCAAAGCATGAACTCCCTCCTTGTCATTTGAATTTGATCCTCCTTCCCTCTTCTTTGTGCATTCAAGAAGGGAGATGTTGTTCTTCTCTAGTAGTTGAGTCAACATGTCAATTTGATTCTTCGTACAAGATCTCTCAGGATGATAGCCCTTACTACAATATGTGCACTTCCTCATTTCACATTTATTCTTCTTTTTCTAGAAGTTATTCTTGGATCCCGAGGACTCCTCTTGAGACTTGGACTTGTCTATATTTTGTTGTGTTGTCTTCTTTCAATTGGCTTTCTTCTTTCCTTTGGAATCCACCTTCGAATATCCATCAACCAATTTGTCTTGCTTCTGAGTGAGGGATTCCATGAATTCAACAAGCTTTGGCATATTCCGGGATCGTGCTATCAATTTGGTGGCATGGAAGGTAGAAAAAAGCAGAAAGTAGTTAGGACCAATCTTTGGAAGTATGGTTAAGATTAGTCGCTCATCCTTCTTTTTGATTCCACGTTGTTTTAACTACAGAACAAGGGTCTTAAACTTGGAAAAGTAGACTTGTAAGGATTCAAAGGTACTAGAAATCAATGAGATCAGTTCATTATCAAGTTGATGTCCCCTCATTTCATATGTCTTTCCAAATAGAGTCTTAAGCTTCTCCCAAACCTCATTTAGTGATGTCAGTCCATCAAGATGGAAAATGAGGCCTCTTGAAATGCTCAAACACAAAATACCATAGGATCCTATTGTGCCATTTAATTTTCTCTGCTACTACATTGGGATCAGGATCAGTTTCCATGGTCACTCTGTAGAGGCCATTACTCCTCAACAAAATATCCATCTCATCCTTACACTTGAAAAATATAAATGGAGTCAAGATGATCCTTTGAGATTGGTCCATATCTCAATGACTGCACCCTTCATCCAGCAGAATGTCCTCATATTTAGTGATTTTGAACACATAATATAAATTTGGAAGGATAATAATCAAAATACCAAGGCTATGATACCATGTGAAAATGAATCCCAAGTTGTAGAACAATTACACTCACAAAATTACTAGTCAAACATGCAAAATTCCACAAAAAAGAGACTGAATATGGAGCATAAAACATAATTATATTTAATAAGTGTACATCATCCAAACTCATGAAGTCATAGGATGTCCAAATATATCATTACATCATATATTTGAAATCATAATGATGCCATTCGAATTAGACAAAAAACAGGTTTACTAAACTAGTCAAAATCCCCCATAGTTGCATAAGTCACTTTCCTAATTTGTCAAGATTCTCAAAAATTGGTTGAGTGAGATGTACCAGTTGATAAGTGATGGAAATATACCATATCCATTCTTTTGGATGGATAAAAATAAAGAGGATCAGTTGGTAAAAAAACAAGGCAGTTACTCCAATACTAGCTTTTTTGTATTTTCCTTAAAACTACTTGTTAGAACTCTAGGAGTCTTTCCCTGACTGTGAAGGGAATGAGCCTGGTAACTTAAATAGATCAATAATGTATGGGAAAAAGGATCAAGTCAGATAACTTAATATATTCACATCCACTTAGAAACAAATGAATATACTCGAAGACTAAAGGATTTCTACTATACTGCTCAGAAGGTTTAAGTAAAGGGTGTGAAAGCATGAAGAACACTTATCATACCAGCAAAAACAAACATATGAATGTATAGAATGAATGGAAAAATATAATAGGTAAAATACTTGATTTTCTAGATAGTCAATGCAAAAATAGGATGACAGCTATCAGGCATTAAACAAACATGAAAACATGAATGTAATATTCATAAACAAGTATAACAAATAAAAGGAAATGGAAATCTGAACACAGTATAATAAAAGAATATTCTATGTCAAGATATATTCATAAATGTTTCAATCAAGTATGGCTACAAGTTCCTAAAGTTGAACCAAAGTCTCTTGGATTGTTTTCTTCCCTCTCTCCTCTTTGATAAGCCTTAGCTTTATAGTTTTTTCCATAAAAAATCAAAACCTATCAAAGAGGAACAAATAGCTAAAAATAGCATAATATCGAACTAGTTACAAAAGAGTAGGAACAGATCCTATATAAAAGGAATCAAATATTTATCTAAATCTGAAGTTTTCGACAGCCACATAGATCTTCTGAGTAATGACAAGGCAATTCAAGATCCCTTTCTGACACTTGGGCATATCTTTAAGCAAAAATAGAAAATCTATTCAATCTTTATCTCCTTTGTATCGGCTACAAAAATTTAAAAGAGAGATAGATATCTATCGTTTTTAATTTTATAATTAATTTAGAATCTTACTGAAATGATTTTGTACTGAAAACATCTAATATGAGTGAAAATATCATCATTATGTTCTGTCTCTACACTTTCAGTGGCTAAACTAGTGAAAATAGGGCTCAGAGATGGATTCGGTTCTCCAAATCCATGACACCTATGTATAAACCACAAAAGGTTATTTTTATTTGACATTTTAGGAACAAAATCCTATGACCGTTTCTCAAAACGATCCTTCAGTCACCCAGGATCATCATTTGAAAATGATGACTCAGCATAGTAAAAATGACACATTCCTAAAAACATTGCCTCATCTTGCGGGGGAATTTTGACTTCCTTTCAAAGATTTAAATGAATATCTAAAAGTACAATTTGAGGGATGAGGATGTCTAGTTGTCAATTGACTATTTGATCATCTAAAACGGCCTCTCTGGGGCTGATAAAATTGAGTTTTCCCAAGGTAGCTTATCGTTTGAAAAGCATGCAATTTCGGTGGCTAAGATAGCTCCAAGTTTTACATTTAAGCTGCTGAAAGATAGGTTTTCGGTGGTTAATGAATAGTTTAAATGTCCGCCTAAGCCATCGAAACCTAATTTTTGACATTTTTGAAGAAAAAAAATCCAATGTATTTCAAACTTTATTACATACCTAAAGCTCTAAAAAATGAGCCAAAATAAATTTAGAAATTTATTTTTCAATGACTTCCTATCACCTAAAATAAACAAAATTGACTATTTTATTTGAGGAGATAACATATGGCTCCTACTCGGGGATGAAAACCTCCTTGTGAGGTTCGAAGAACCACAAACATGATGCCTTTCTTGGACAAGAAAAAAACAGAACCTAGTCTAGTGTTCCATTGGGCATGGAGACTTTTAGCCTATGCAACTGATCTCTGTACACCTTCAAAAATTTCCATCCTACCTTTATTCACATAAACTGACTAATATTTCTGCTGCAAACTAGAAGAAACAAAATACTCAGACAATGAGCTTATTTCCTACACTACCCTACTCTAATCAGTTCTACAATTGGTTAAGTGAATGCTAATGTCCATAAAAACCATTCAAGCAATTTGAAAATTGAAGAAACCTTGTCTCTATCACTGATCAACAACTGATGTCTGAAATATAACAGTAGTGATAAGAACTCATTCAGTAAACCATACTTACCCATAAACAAAGGCAAGCTAAGGAAATTTGAAATCTTCAAGTTCTCTAAAAAATATAAGTCCATGAAGACTGCCACCCGGTCTTTGAAACTAAGATAAAAAATATGTTGATCCATGAAGAACCCTTGCTCAAAAATGACTACTTCTCTGCTGAAAAACTAATGACCTAGGATTTTCAAAATCAAGCTGCTCTGGGATTCTCCTTGAGGCACAATTTTTTTCCTCCACCTCTAAAAGATTTTCAAGCATAATTCTTAATGATGAAGATTTCCTTTCTAGAAGAAGAAGGTCAAGTTTTGAATGCAGTCCCATCACATAATATATCATGGAAGCTGTCTCTATGGGCCAGATCTCCAAAGGCATATCATCATAAGTGTTGTAGTATCTTCGATTGAAGATAGGAAAAGTTTCATTTTCCTCTCTCTTCAAAGCATATAAATCAATGAGATACAAATCAAGAGATTTGTTCTCACCCCAATGCTTCAAAAAGGTAATTGACAATTTGATCCAAGACCTAATAGAATTAGCTCTCAGACCCTTAAACCATGCATCAACATCTCTAAACAAAGTTTTGGAAAATATCCTCATAATCACATCATCATTAACTATCTCAAACTGATCAAGGAAGTTCTCAAAAGCCCCTAAGTGCTTCTCCACTATAACATGATCATCTCCAGAAAATTGGGGAAGATGCTTAAAGACATCAAGAGGATAAGGGTTAACGTGATAGGGAATCCTTAAAGGTTTAAACATCCTATTTCTGATTTTGACTGGAAAAGCAGTGGACTGAACATGAGGGTTAATAGTTTTATAAGAAGGATTAGAAATAGGGGGCAAAGGTGATGCGATATGGACAGGTTTTGGAACAAGTTCAACCTCCTCAAGGTTACATGGATGCTCATATTCAGAAGGAATTTGAATGAAGAACTCTTCTTTAGGAATAGCCTGAGGTAAATATATAGAATTAACATCAACCACACAAGGAGGCTTCAACTTGTCTTCTAAAGATGGATTTATAAATGATGGCTGATAATCTTCAGAATATACAAAACAGAGGATAATTCTTTTAATATGTGAAGGAAAAAGTATAAAGGAGCTGATAAAGAATAACATTAGTTCATAATGTAAACTCATGAACTGGTACCTGGTTTTTGAATTCAACCTCTTCAACTTCTATCAACCGGATCTCCCTAGTGCAGTCTTTAATGTGGAGTCACCAAGAAAATGATTACAGTCGAAACATATGTCTATCTCTTGTTTTCCATCAAGAAATAGATCTATGTCGTTCTCCCAGGGAAACTCTTCTTTCACTTTCGTTCCCCAGCAACGACGCCAATTTGTTAGCACTTCAGGAGTCTTTCCCTGACTTTTAAGGGAATGATATTGGTAACTTAAATAGATCAATAATGTATGGGAAAATATATCAAGTCAGATAACTTAATATATTCACATCCACTTAGAAACACATCAATATACTCAAAGACTAAATTCTTTCTACTATACTGCTTAGAAAGTTTAAGTAAAGGGTGTGAAAGCATGAAGAACACTTATCATACCAGGAGAAACAAACATACGAATGTATAGATTGAATGGCCAACTATAATAGGTAAAATACTTGAGGTTCTAGTTCGTCAATGAAAAGATAAGATGACAACTATCATGCATTAGATAAACATGAAAACACAAATGTAATATTCATAAACAAGTATAGCAAAGAAAAGGAAATGGAAATATGAACAAAGTTGATAATGTTCTATTATACTAATTTTATATCATTTTCTCATGCAGACTACACTTCTGGTTTCTATATCAATTTGGAATTTCAATTTTTGAATGTTAAGTAAGATGTCAAACATGGATTGTGGAAAGAAAAATAAAACATCAAGACAAAAGGATGTTATATCATATTTTCAAAATCCTCAATCCAATAATCCACACCCTTTTCATGCTTCAAGCTCTCCTGAGCAAGGTATCAATGAAAGAGATGCCAACACTTTTGAGAATGCATCTGCAACCCATACAATGTATGGTAGAATGCATTCCTCTGGTGATCAAAGTGAGACAAATGCATTTTCATCTGAAATTTGTAGTTCAAATGTTGATGATTTTTCCTTGCAAGGTGGCAGAATGAATTCACAGAAAAGGAAAAAGGGACAATGGGACATAGCTAGAAAATTCAAATTTGATTGGGTCTCAAGATACCCATTTATTGAACCAATACTTCCAATAAATGAGAATGAAACCTCATGAGAAGTTAAATGCATTTCATGTAGTTGGAAACATGGCAAGGTAGTGAAATTGCAGATGAAGTTAGACACAATAGAGAAGCATGTTGGAAAGGTGTATGATAAGAAATTTGAAAATGATGAGAAGAGATATACTCCCAGATGGAAATCTCTTATTGAATGTCTACATCTCTAATTTGAAGAGGAATATAATAAATTCTTACTAAATAATAAAAAAGTAGAGGAAAGTGGAGGAACCATCACCCCTCAATTTGGAAAGATGATGGAAACAAATTTTCTATCAAAGAAGATACAATTAAGCACTATATTTCACATCCTATCCAATGGTCTTCCTATGAAAAATTATCGAAAAATGACGAAATATCTATATTTTATTGAAGTGCCAAATTTTTGATCTTCTCATTGGTCTTTATCGAGTGGTTGGGAATGGGGAAAATATCTAGCTCAATTAGAAAAGGATGATATGAAAGAGAAGATTGCAAATGCTACATTTTTGTCACTTTATTTGGATGAAGTTATGACTATTGATAATAATTCATGTATTTCCATGAGAATTCATATGGTCAATGACCATATCAGACATTCCCATCTACTTAGAATTCATAAAATTACCAAAAATTGTACAACAGAAAATATTTATGAACTTGTTATTGATATTTTGAAGGAAATTGGTGGTATGGATCATTCCATGATTGCATAAAAGTTGGCATGAGTTGGAGAAGATGGATAATCAGTAATGCAAGGACAAAGGAATGGCCATTTTTCTAGAATGTCACTCTTAGATTAACCCTATATGCTTAGTATTCATTGTATGGCTCACAAGATGAATCTTGCATTTAAAATAGTGAGCAACTTTTCATTAGTTTCAAAGGTTGAATATCTTGTACATGAGGTTCATGTATAGTTTTTTCCGAGTCCTAAATGAGTTTTAGAGATTAAATTTGTTTTTGATTGTCTTACAAATGGAAAAAAATATATTAAAATATTTTGATACAAGATGGATATCACTGAAGGGACCGGATGAAAGATTATTCAATGAATATGCATCCTTGGTAGGGGTGATGTATGAACATTTCTCAAGTGTAGAAAAATATCAAACTCTTCTCTTTATACTAACTGATATAGAGACATTATTAACATTGGTTGAAATTATTTCTATGCTTCATGAAATGGATAACCTCGTGAAGATGGCTCAGAATCGCACAATGTATATTGTTGAATACACAAGAACAACAAAATTAACATGCCTTTCACTGGATAATTTGTATATTATGGCAGAGTCTGTTACAGGTCTAGAATTTAGAAATTGAAGTAAGATAATCAATATAGAAAATGATGATTTTTTTCAAGTTTGATGAAAAAGGGATGCTATGTATGGCAGTCCGTGGGCATATGGTTCCCTTTTATTATAATGATAATATAGGAAGATCCATCAAACAATGCCCCGCTTCAAGAGAATGACTTCACGATTTTGTAATTTCAATGAGATGAAACTTGATAGAAAATGAAAAATCACTATCATGAGAGATAAGAGAATGGTTTCCCCGAGATGAATTGTTGGAGGCCATGTCTACATTAGAGGAATCACATTTATTCAGGTATTTTTTTTGGGGGTATTGGGGTCCGTCAAAATTATGTTGTGTGGGTACTCATTAGATGCATAATTTAATTATGCATCCAAGGATCCCTCCCACTCGAAATTTGAGTAAAAACACAAGGATATATGTTTAAAATACCCAAATTATTTTTTTTATGACAAATGTGTCAAGCCAACCATTATGGTTGACTCATCATATTTAAATTCTATTGGTTCTTGAATTCCAACTCACAAGAATTTATTTTTGGATATTATTTTATAATACCCATTTTAAACCCCAAATTTCCTCTAATGATCGCATACCCTCTCTCACGTCCCCTCCCCTCTACTCGACAGAGAGCACCCGACTTACACTACTGGTACTGTCAAAATGAGAAATCTAGACCCATGAACATAATAATAAAATGCATTGAAATAAAACACATATACAAATGTATAATTTATTAAAATACAATGGAAGAAAAATGCATTCAACCCATTCAAGAATTCAACATGTTGATGATAATTTTAAAACAATTAGAGTTGTAGAATTGAAATATATAAGAAATACTTATCTTGGGAAGAATTTGTCCTGCAACTAGTTATGTCGCTGAAATGTTCCACCAAACCATAGGCCAGTGTGCTCATCAATATCTCAGCACCATTGCCACCCCCGAGATGGGCATGATTTCCACAAGGAAGTAGGGAACAACAGGCTCACACATAGCCAAATACACATAAAAAATCAGCCAATCCAAACAAATTTGGGTTTATCAGGATGCTAAGGAAGTTGAAAGGAGAATTGATAATCTAGTGAGCTCAACCACGGAGCTATGGACACCTACACAAGATCTGGTTTGTCCTCCACAATACCCACACACCTAACATAAATAAGTATCACCTTCTCTGCTACACAGTCTGTCAGGCCATACCTTCCCTTCTAGTGCTCTTTAGGGTGTGTATAGAAGACTAAACAACCCCTCTTGATCTCTCTATGAGGTCCCTCTCTTCACTAGATTTATCAATCCAATTCTATCCTCTTCCACTCCTAATGGTTCATACCAAAGCAAGGATTTACATAAGAACAAAACATGAGTGTTGGGCATGGACAAAACGCCGTGGGAACCAAATAAATAAAAAATGGTAGATGAGTAAAAATGACGTAGGTGAGAAAATCATTTCGGGAAATATTTAGTGGCTTCACAGAGGAAAAAACGACCTCTACAAAGCCCCAATTCATGGATTCGAATTCAGAAAAATGTATATGGGAATTACGAGAGCAAAATGCGACCTCCATAAACCCACAAATCATGAATCACTGCTGGCCATTCATTCAACATTAAGAAAAAACAATTTTAGGACATGAAGGAATGAGGAAATAGGAGAAAAATGTGAATGTAAAAAGCACAACAATCTCCATCTACGTAGGGAAAATGAAGGACATGAGTGAAACCTCGAATGGGCATGCATTTCCAATCATTTTCTTGACCCATAAGTAAAAAATACGTTTTCCAAAAATTGATGGCTTCTCGAATTCGAATTTGACTTCCATACTCTTCCCATCACAAGGAATTAACTACCTCAACCAATTTATGGAAGAAATAAATGATTGGGCACAAAATACAAAATGGGTGGTTGATAGTTTTATGGGTTCTCCCTTTGACATTTGTCTTTACCCTATTTTCTCAAGGTTTTTAATATTTTCCCACCCTATTCCTTGTGAACTCATGCCCCCATATCTTTAATGTTGCATTGACATAGCTAGTTGTGGGTATTTTTATTAATTGCATATTTACACGATGTCTAAACTATAATGTTCCTAGCTAGTACAATAATCATATGCATCGATTTTACTTGCTGATACATTAAACACTAAATTCATGGTCGAGCTTTGGCCTTGAGCTCCACACCATGATTTAATAACACTATTTACATCATTTACAGTTTTACAATAATGGGGTCAAAACCAGGGTATTACACCCTCAATATTTGAACCATAGTCAATGTTCAGATACTTTAAAGGTTGAATTTATAGAGAAATGAAAGATTTTGCAGAGCCATTTTTTTCGAGAGGCCAAGATACAAGAAGAACATATTCAAGGTATTTTAGATTGAGAAAAAATGATAGATCAAGCTAAATTCTTTGCCACAACAATGTGAGACCAATTTTATTTGTGGAATAATAAAATAGAATATGGTGCAATTACAAGATTATGGACTAAGCTCGGCGGTAGTGAAATCCTATGAAAAGAATGTCAGAATATTTCAAATTAGCAGATTTATGTCAAACCATGATTTTGGGATCAGTAGAGGATGAGAGAATGTTTAGTGCACTGACATTCTTGAAGTCATAGTTGAGGACCAAGCTTAATAAAAACGTGGATACATGCTTAACGTTATATGTAAAAAAGTATGAGGTTGACAATTTTCCATATGAAAGAGCATTATCTCTTTGACGATTAGATCATGAAAGAAGGGGAGAAAACAATATAACAAATTTCTCTAATGAACTTGATGTGGAATATAATGTTTTGGATGAACATAATGATGGTTCATTTGGAGAAGGTCGTGTTTGTAATTTCGAAAATGAGGACCAAGGCTAGAATGTGAATTTTAAAACGAATTTCACTTAAGATTGTATACGATCTAATACAAATGAGGAACTCTTGAGTCTTATTTCGGTCCAGGTGTTCCATGTACCCTTGGTGGTGATCACTATATGTGAATTTGATGTTGTATTTTATGTAAAAACAGATTCTACATTGTAACTTTTTGTTGTAACATTGATTATTTGAGATACATTACCTCCATGAAGCTTATTTTAAGATTGATGTTTTGATATTTATCTCTTACATTATCTTTTTCTTGTATGTGACAGAAATGATGGTGGAATTTGAGAAAGCTATTCTTGGGATATATCTCTTCACATAGATAGTGTCCTAATATTAAAGGATAACTAAATAATTTGACAACACTTTCACTAAGAAATAATGGGCTCATTCAAGTACATGAAACCATGTTGGTGTTTAACACGAATATCTTAAAAAACAAAATATGGTTTGTTTATTCCTTTTTTTTAATTATTTTGTTGATTTTTTAAGTTTGTTTCTATTTTGGTTAAATATTGTGTTAGTCCCTTGAATGCTAGTCATTCTCATTTGATGCTTGATTTAACCCTTTACTGTACCTTGAATCAAGATTGGTTTTAGTCGATTTCCTTTAGTTTAGGGATTGAGAAAATATTTTTTTATTACCTTTTAGTTGCATGAATTAATTGTCTTCACTTTTTTATTCTTTTATGTTTATTGTATATTTTCTTTGTAAATACTTATCGTTATTCAAAATAAATGATCTCTACATAGATAAGTGAAGAGAAAAATTGTCTATGAACTAGGTTCGTATGCATTGATCGTAGAACACCTATTACCACGAGACCAACATTTATCTAATGTAATAATAAATTGGCATAATTATAATGCATAACTGTATTAGCCTCCACCACCACAATTGGCTAGTGGAGGCCAAGATCAGTCATAATGTATGATTATATCATTTAAATATAGTTTTGTCAAGATTCAACTCCCCACATGTCCATTGTAACATTGAGGGAAGAGATAACAAGTGGAGTCCCCACTTGCCTTGAATCTAGTCAGTATAGTTGTGTTTCATTGATACCTTCCAGTTGTGACTCATGAGTCTAAGGGTTTTGTTGTTGATGATCTGATTCATGTTATTTGACTAATGTTTTTATCCTCTATTTTTGAAGTGGGTTGAAAAGTATTTATGGTAGCAAGATCACTATACGTCAATTTGAGTATGCATTTAAGGTAAAAGCAGATTCTATATTTTGTGTGTTTCATTGTAGCATTTATGATTGGGACTGCATTTCCTTGATGTTAGCTATTTAAGATTGATGTTTTAATATTTAACTATTACATTGTCTTTCTTGTTTATGATAGGAAATGAAGTTGGAATTTGATGAATCTAGGGCCTATCTTTTCACATTGATAGTTTCCTAGTATTAAAGTATAAATAGATAATATAACAAGACTTCCGCTAAGAAAGAATGGGCTCATTCTACTACATGGAACTGTGTTAATGTCTAGATTTATACCTTGGAAAATTTCTATGGTTTTCTTATTGTTTATGTTTGTAGTATTTTGTCAATTATGGAAGTTTTTGTTTATTTTGGTTAAATATTTTGTTAGTCCCTTGAATTCTTCTAGTTCATATTTGATGCTTTACTAAACCTTTGTTGTAGATTCCTTGGTTTCATTTGATTTCCTTTGATTGAACAGTTTGAGGAAATATGTTTTTATTTCCTACCTGGTTGATGCATTTCTTCATTTTCTTTTCTCTTCCATGTTTTGTTGGACACCTTCTTAGCCATATATGGAACAATTCCTTTAATTGAGGTATTTCTTGACTTCCTGCAGTCTTGAACTTTGTGACCAAATACATCATAGCTATAGCATTTTAAAGTGTAACATAATCTCACAATATGTCCAACATGATTGTACCTCCAACATCTAAACAAGTTTTTGAAATTTCCAAGATGTTATATTGCATAGAATTTGTAGTCTAAATCTTATGTTAGTCCCTTAAATGCTTCTAGTTCTCATTTGATGCTTGAATCAATATTGGTCTTAGTTGATTTCCATTGATTCAGGGTTCGAGAAAAGATGTTTTTATTACCTTTTAGTTGCATGAATTAATTGTATTCACTTTTTCGATTATTTTATGCTAATTGTATATTTTCTTTGTAGATGCTTATCATTATTCAAAACAATAAATGAGCTCTAAATAGGTAAATGAATTGAAAAATGGTCTATGAACTAGGCTGTTATGCATTGATTGTAGGATACCTATTGAAACGATAGGTCAACATTCACCTAATGCAATAATCAATTGGCATAATTATAATGCATAATTGTATTATCCTACATGACCACACTTGGATAGGGGAGGCTAAGATTGAGCATACTATCTAATTCTATCATTTTATCGGTTGGTCAATATTAAGGTCGCCACATGTTCATTGGACTGTTAAGGGATGAGATAACAAGTGGAGTCCCCACTTTCCTTGAATCTAGTCAGTGCAGTTGTGTTTCATTGACACCTTCCAGTTGTGACTCATGAGTCTATGTGTTCGTTTGTTGATGATGTGATTCATGTTATTTGGATAATGTTGTTGTTCCTCTATTTTTGAAGTAGGTTGAAAAGTATTTATGGTATCAAGATTGCTATATGTCAATTTGAGGCTACATTTAAGGTAAAAATAGATTCTATATTTTTTGTTTATCATTGTAACATTGATTATTAGGATTGAATTTTCTCGATGTTAGTTATTTACGATTGATGTATTAATATTTAACTATTACATTGTCTTTCTTGCCCGTGACAAAATAAAAAATGGATGGACATGTTATTTTTCTCTTGTTGAGTCCAGATTTGGTCCCTTTTTAACCATCTTTAATCACCTTTCTTCCCTTGCTTTACACTGCTTAGCATATCAATCAGACTGACTTTCTTCA
>LPNX010219970.1:0-46864 GCA_001517045.1 Pseudotsuga menziesii
CAACTAAGCTACCCCGTTCATGACACGTCCAGAAAGGTGAATCTGCCGCTTGGTCCTTTAACCGCAATATTCCCTATACAGGGATATTCCAAGAACTGCAAAAGGTAGCCCTTCAGTTACTGAATGGATTGCGGTATTCCACTCAGACTTCCGGAACCAATCTCACGACTTCAACCCTCCTAAGGGAGAGGCCCTCTGACAAACTGGTGGTGACCGTGTCAAAAAATACTAGGGGATTTTGGCTCCCTAAAGGACAACAACTATGTCTCACGTGAAAATGACCGAGGGGTGTTATTGGAAGCCTATCCCCTCGACCCTACCTAACTACAAAATTCTTTTGGGTTCCTCAAATGAGGTTATTATGTTGGTTGAGTTAGGGTAGATTTTAAGTCTCACTTGATTTTAGGGATAGATTGTGTGCATGTGATATGATGAATCTATAACAGCTACTCAATAATGTATGAAAAACTGTAAGAAACTTTAAACATGCAAACTTTTTGCTGAAATAAAATAATGCTGAAAAATTGTAAAACAATGCTGTAAAATAGGGAGCAGGAGTGGCTGCAGGGCTGCAAATGGAACAGGTGGCTGTGCAAGTGCAGGAAAAAACAGAGGTAAATCAGCTAGGTTTCTGCGTGGAAACAAGGGCAAAAACTGGGCGCGGATCGCGAGTTGCTAAAGGGCAGCGGCGATCGAAACCGCGGGTTCGGGGAGAACAGGCGCGGTCGGGGCCGCGGGTAAGGAGATGACAGCGACGGTCGAAACCGCGGGTTCTGGGCGAACAGGCGCGGTCGAGGCCGCGGCTTCGGTGCTAACAGACGCGGTCTAGGCCGCGGGTTCGGGGCGAACAGCTGCGGTCTAGGCCGCGGGTTTGGGGCTAACAGGTGCGGTCGAGGCCGCGGGTTAGGTGGGAACAGCGGCGATCAGAGCGCGCCTGTGTAGTGAACAGGTGCGGTCGGATCGCGACTGTGGGTGGAAAAAACGTGATCTGGATGCAGGCAAAAGAGACTGACAGCGGCGGGCTGGTCGCGGCTTAAGGCCTGAAATGTGCGGTCGGGCCGCGGCTGCGAAAGAAAACGGCGCGGTTTTCGGCGGCCGAAAACAGCAGATTGAAAATGCAGTACGAAAAGAAAACTAACAATAAAACAGACAGCGGAGTCGCCAAAACTGTAGCTAGGGTTTTCACCCTAGCTTGTGCTAATGAGCACCTACTAAGGAATCTGGATTCCTTAGTAGCAGTTCGATTGATGTAAGTAAAAGCAAACTAAACTAAAACAGAATAGTAAATAACAGAAAGTAAAAATGACAAGAAGATGTGTAAAAAAGGTTTTTTGTATTTGGGTTACCTCTGATGAAGAGGTTGGTGGAGTCCGTTGTGCTGGTCTGATGTCGGTGGCTCCGAGCTCCTAGCTGCTCCTTCTCCTTCTCCGATGGTGGAAAATAGGCCAAAAATGGGTTCTCAGCAGTGAAAATAGCTTGATGGTAAGCTAGGGTTTCACGAGACGTTTTGGCAGAGTAAGGGTGCTATGACTGTGGATGTTGAAATGAGGGGTCTCCATCACTTATTTATAGTTTTTTGGTGGTGGAGTGTTTTCCCATGGTTTTGGGAAACCATATGGTTTAGGGCAGCTTGTTTAGGGTTTTTGCTGTTTTTAGGGTTTTCCTCCTTTTTCCTCATTATTTTTATTTATTTTCTTCCCTTTTGGGGATTTTTGCTATTTTTAGAGGAATTTTGGCTATTTTTGGAGGAAAAATGGGTTTTTTGGCCTTTTGGAAGCATTTTAGGCCTTTTGGAGGCTTTTTAGATGGTTTTGTGGCCTTTTAGAGGCATTTTAGGCCTTTTGGAGGCTTTTTGTGGGATTTTCAGGGAAATATGGTAGGCAAATGGACAAATGAGCCATGTAGTGAGGTAGATGAGGTAGTTAACCATTTTTGGGTGTTAACAGTCTCATCTGGTTCCGTGTAGCAAGGTGAAGAGAAGATGATCCCACAACCCTCACTATGGTACTTTTCAATACCTGTAGAGAAAGATTACATATGTGTACAATAGGGATGCAACTCCCTCTCTTTTGTGTGCCTGGTGCGCAGTATATGTCAATGTAGTTCTCGACACTTAGAAGGTCATCGCCTCTGCCGATTCCTTCCAAGTTTATCTGAGCCCCCTGTCGTGATAGATCAGAAATGAAATAGATATACTCAGAAGCAATCTCCAAGGAATCACCTTGAAGTTCAAACATGCCCAAATCATGATCCCAATAATTTATCATGAACTCTAAGAGGCGGACATTGGCCCGCATAGGTGATGTACAGAAAAAATTTAACAACCCACTTGAATGTAAAACATTCACGGTGGGAGCATCTTGATCCATATATTCATGTTTGTGCTCCCTCCCTTCAAGCACCATCTTCAAACCTAGTAAAACAAGCATTAAAAACCTTTAGTTTCATGTAAAATTTAAAAATTTGACCCTATATGCTTCTTGTTCACCTCATGTAATGTACGCGACTGTCTAGTAAGGCATGTCACGTACTGTATGCGACTATCCTTCAGGGAAACCCACATACAGAACGCGTGTACATGAGTTTCAATATAGCGAACCCATGCACACAACGTTCCTTTGTTGATGACGCTCAAAAATATAAAATTTGGGCTCAATTTTGAAAATTGCTAGGATCAAATTGAAGAGCTTGGTGTGTAGTCTTACCTGACACTTGCGGATTTGGAATTGGTCCACTGGATTGTCCACACCGAGCAATTGAAGGTAGAGGTGAAACTTGTTTTTTATGGCTAAACATCCAAATGGTGAGTTTTATTTACGTTTTTGAACTATTTATAGAAATTTTATTTCTCAAGTGGGTTTTTTCCCTAAAGTTCATAATTCATCAAACTAATACCATATCTTTTTTCCTTGTGACAGGTTTATCATCATTTCCAAGGTGGTTTTTTCTCATATAGGATGGTTTTTTGTTATGTCACATGCATTTTGCATCTATACCTACTCCATCTTAAAGTTAGCAATCAACATTTTAACCACAGACTATGGTATTGTTAACCATTAGCTCCTTGTCTTTACCATCATTCTTCCGTGGATAGGGCTTTCCTCTCATCAGTATCCTCATTTAGAACCTATGTTTTCTTTTGATACTCATGCTGCAGCTATCTTAGGTACAAGGGAATCTTTTTAGCTATTTTTCGCGCCAAATGGAGCCTCATTTTGGTCTCCTTTTACAAGCTATTCGTTTATAGGACTCCTTTCCCTTATGGAGTTTCTTTAGGCCCAGGTATGACTCCTTAAAATAGACTTGACTGCTGAGTTAACTTGTCCATTCAAGCTCATTAAGAATATGTGAATGGGAATCTGTATTGGTGGTAGGTTATCTCTTTCTTGGACCATGCGAAATAATACGTGAAAGGATCACTCTATTTTCTACAGAATTGAGAAGAGTATTCTCAGGCATAGGTTTATCACTTTTCCGGACTTGAGGGACTAAATTTACAGAAAAGGAACACCTGGTATGAGCTTAGTTTTCTATTTTTTCGTGCTCTGGACCTAAACATGAAAAATATTTCTGAGTGTACTTTATGTCTTTGTCGTGCTCATTAAACACTATAGAACAAAGCATCGATTTTATTGTTGTAAGCCCCATTTCTCGTACTAAAATGGATCTTTCTGAGTGATCTTGCTTTCCTTCACACTCGTAAAACTCAAGCTATATGCTGCTCTTGAAAGGAGCATTGGGTAGGTGGTAATTTAACCTTTTTCGGACCTGCCTGACTAAGTACGAAAAAGGTTTAGCTTTTCTTCTACGGAAGTTAAGAGAGTTCTTCTGTGGTATGTTTTATACTTTTCCGGCCTTAGGAGACTAAATTGGATTAAAAAGGACCCCCCTGGAGTCTTCTTTGGAGTTTTCAGACTCTCTAAATGTGAAAACACCAACTGAGAATGTACTAGCACGGGCTCATAAAATCCACGAATTAGTGACACTATCAAGCATTATTCCCTCTTCTTTTCAAGCTTGTTAAAAAATGAAGAGAGATCCAAGTTGAATTTTTTGGACTCGTTAAAATTTAATAGGGAAGGTAAGGAAGAAGTTTTCTTTGGGTTTTTAGTTAGTGGCAGCATGTCATCCTTGAACATAGCACCCTCTGTTTTTTCCGATACTCATGTCTCAGTGTTCAATTTTAGTTTAGCTATTACTTCAAGTTTCTTACTCCTCTTCTTGTCAGTTCTACCTAGGGAATCTGATCATGTCTCCTACATGACATATAAGTCTAGTTGTTCTATCTGTAAAGTTAAAAATCTTCCTTGGGTCATCTCTGTGTCATGCTCACTGTTCAAGCACTTAACTCAATGTCTGATCTATATCCTGATACCATCATTGTCATATCTGTTATCACTTGTGTCTCTCTTCCTTTACCCAGTTCATAGTCACTCTTGTGATCTGTTGGAGGATCTATTGCCTTCCTTATCACAGTATGGTTCTGCATTAGCACTTTCTGACGACGAAGACCTAGATTTTTTACGATCGTACCTCAGGATTCACTTTCATTATGGGTGAACTCTTTTGATTCAGTTGTTAATTATCACCTATTGATTGACAAACTGTTGAATCTGCTCCATGTTCGACTTCAATAACATATATTCACATGGCTTGTATTGTACTGGTTCTTTGGGATTGTTTATGAAGACCTTAGTTTCCTATCTATGGACTAAGTTGTGCAAGACTATGTTGTACCTATTTACACAGCTTCCAGATCTTTGAAGACTCATCATTATTGTATATTGTTGCTTCACTCCACCTTTGTAATATACGTGGTCTAGTACCCATACTATATGATGTACTCAAATATTGTAAAGGAGCTAGTGTTCCAGTATGTTGAACATAGCATCCTCAGATATGACTTTGTATATGACATTATTATGTATTTGTTTCAAGTACTACCTCTGCTCCATTGGACTTCTGAATTCTCCAAAGATAATGATTATAATGTATTTCGGCCATCGCTTCCCTCTGACCTCACACATTAGGGGGCATCTGTTATCAACCCAAATGGCACTTCTCCATCTGAGTGCCGACACTTCATATGTTGGTACACAAAAGGACACTTTTGGATTGAAGTTTTCCTAAACACTATAGATGGGCATGACATGAGATGCATTCAATCTCCAACTAGCTTGCCATTTTACCTTTCTATGTGTGGATTGACATACTTGACTATGTCCATTGAAACTCACATACATATGCGACTATCTTCTTTGACAACCTGCGTATTGTACACGACTATGCTCATTGCAACCCGTGTACATATATGTACGTGGGTTTCCTTTAAGGCAACTCGCATGTCATACGTGGGTTTCCAATTTCAATAGTCGCATACACATCCATTCGACATTAAAAATAATAAAACGAGATTAATGGAGATTTGTTGATCCTTAATCATTAACCAACTCAACTGTCTCAACCTCCTCAACCTTCGAAACTGCTCTATTTCCCAAAGTATAAATAGAGGCCTTGGGGAGGGCATTGAGACATGAATATTGGAGAGCAAAGTTATGCTGGTGGTATATCTTCAGAAGTCTTTGGAGCAGTAAAAATCAGAGTCCTTTGGTTGTAGAGGAGTCCTTGTGTCAGGCGTTGGGTTGTACACTTATCTCATTCACTATTGTTAATAAAGAGAATTCTTCTTCCAACTGTGTGTTGAGTCTCTTTCATGTATCATGTTTGATGGATATTTTTGATTAAGCACTCTATACATTGTTCATCTAACCTATCATATATACATGTATAAGATTGTACTTGGAGAATTTTCTCGTTGCAGGTGAAGGAGGTGCATCCCTGAAAGTTTTGGAAAGAAGCAGAGCGGGAGAAGACAAAGCTTGGATCAACTGTCGACAATCGGGTGAGTCCAACATATCTTCCTATTTCCTTTTTGTACTTTAAAGCTGATTGTTTGCAAGTTTTAAAAGTAAGTTGGTAACCCCAGACCCTAGGTTACAAGGGTGTTTATTCTTGTACAACACCATTCCATTTTTTTCTCCTCTATGTCTTCTATTACGAAGGACGAAGATGGGTTTCTAGTTGGCGATGATAGTGATCCTTCTCTATAAGATGGCTTTTTTCACATGAGAGTATTGGTTCTAAACATGGTCAAGGAGAAGTTTGGAACTCAAGTGAATATATCTCATTTCTTCACACTATTTTGCTTCCTATGTATTCCTACACCATGACCAGTAGAATTGCTTCAAGGTCATTTGAAGATGGAGAATCCTTAGTCATCACAATGGAACATTTGGGAGACTTGTTTCACCTTATTGGAGATGATCATAACCTTCTTTTGAATTTGATGCTTCAAGAGCCTTATGATTCTCTTGGGGTCACTTATTCTCAATCACTTCAAGTCTCTTTTGGACATGTCACCCTGGTTGGTTCGAAGTTCAAGTCTGAAGAATATCCTTCACTCATATTGCTAGGAAAAATGCACCTCTTGCAGACAAGAGTGTCCCTCCAGTCTGAATGGTTCAAATCTAGAACAAATGAGTTACAATAGAGACGGAAGACTTCCCCTAGAAGTTGTGGAGATCTGGAATGAGTCCTTTTGATGGAGTGGTGTAGCTATTTCCTATGGTGATATTTCTTCATAGATGTACCTGCATAATCACATGAAACCAGTAAACAAGATCAAAAGGACCATAATATAATCCACAAATCTATGTCAGTGACTAAGGATTCCAACAGTAAAATACATGATTATAACACAACATAATTTATGGGAAAGGAAGCAACTTTTCATTAATAGTAAAGAAGAATTTTACAACCTTCTCCTTAGTGTTGATATGCTCCTTCACATGCCAATTCCTTGTCCCCAAAATCTCCAAATTTCTCCTCCTATGCTCACCCTACTGATTTAAGTCCATAATGTCAATGCAACAACATAACTTTGCTCTCTCTCAACCATGGGGTATGAGCCTGCTTTTATAAGCATTGGGAGGATAGGGATGGTTGAGTAAATGTTGGGTGAGGTGGATAGGAGATCCCAAAAGGATGGATCTTGAGTCCAAGTGGTCCTCAGCTGAAGGGATAATGGTGCCATGAGGCCTTCCTTCAAGAATCTTTGTGGAAACCTCTATTTTTCACTTTTTTACAAAGGGCATCGCTTCTACTCCACTATGACAGAGTGATGAGAGGGTAGAATCACACCTTGAACAAGAGGTGAAGGCAGTGGCACCTCCTACTATCAAGAGACTATAGGCATTACTAAAGAAGGTAACGCTCCTTGACTTAAGGGAAGAAGCGGTGCTAGATTTTCATATGAAATATTGAGGTTTGGGCCAGTATTTTTACTTCACAACTTGGTATTTAGGGAAAATAATGATGTTTGGGACCTCATCACATGATGATAATGAGATTTATGTGCAACAGAATGCCCCATAAATCTTGAGGCTAGAGGGATACGATAGGCGAGAGCTTTGAAAGAGAAAGTTATCACTTCAAGTCAAGAATTAGCTTGATCGAAGATCATCATCAACCATGCATATGATATACATAAAAAAATTTGACTCATGAGAAAATGTGTCCTCATCATGGCTATAGACCAATACAAGGAAGATACATGAGAGATATTAACAAACATGGCTACTAGAAATATAGCGTAGATCCATGTGATAGAGGACTCAAACTTGGGACATAGCTAACAGAAATACACTATAGTCTATGTCAAATGAACACAAATTAAAGCACATCCACGGCCATACAAATGTGTATCCATGGTGGGACTTCATACATCATACTCCATCACAACCCGGGGAGAAAGCTATAAGTTCTTTTAATAGATGCCTAGGGTCTTTATCTCATCTTCCACAAAGTACGATTCTATCCATGTGATTACAATGATTTGAAGTCGAACATGGTAGAAACCACTTGATTATCGGTCAATGATGTGAACCATTAACAAGTACGAGGGAGATCACTATTGATGTCAATGATTCCCAAGGTACCCTAGTACAATATCCTGAGTGTGAATAGATGATTTGATGTCGAACACTCAGTAGAGTCTATCGATCAAAAGCCAATGATGTGAACCTATGTCGGGAGTGAGAGAATATGTCATTAAAGCATATGTATCTCAAGGTACTAAACTTGTTTCTAAGACTAATTCCCAAATGATGAGCTGATGTCAACAGGAATAGTCTCGTCGAAGGAGGGCAATGATGAATCCCACATTGATGACACGAAACTTGGAACAGAGTTATGGAATCTTGTATATGATGTAAACATAGGACTGACTCAAAAGGTACTGACACAAAGGTTGTTTTGACTGCAAGGATAAACTTTCAATTTCCCTTTCAACATCGGGTGGAACGACAAAATAATTGGCAGCATTGACTTGATGAGGTGGAGCATAGTGTGACAATGGACAATGTATTCTTTGAAAGACTGAAAGGAGTGACATGACTCATGAAAGTGGATCGACTTAGAGACAAGCTAATTACCCAATTGATTGAAGGAAATGTAGACAAGTGCCATGTTCAAAGGTGACTACAAACTGCCATTTTATTTGCAAAATGAATTGATTACCTTCCCTTAATTTCCCCATCATGATTGATGAGTTCCTCTTTTAGTTTTTACGAGTTAAAAGAGGGTAACAAACACTCATTGTAGCTCATCTGAAGAAAATTCCATTCTCATATATTTCATGAACCTGAGAAAGGAGGGGTTTGCTCCCAAAAAAGGGTCTTTCATCGTTTGATTTTAACGAGTCCAATGAAATTCAACTTGGTATTGTTCATGTTTAGAGAGTCTGAATGAAGATGGAAGAAGACTCCAAAGGGTCCTTTTTCATAACTAGCCAATCCAAACCGAAAAAGAGATAAACTAGTGTTGGAAAGATGACCCTTCAAGTACTTTTATGAGCGTAAAGAAGACAAGTTCTCTTGACAATACTTTCACATTTAGGGAGTCCAAAAAGAGTTTAAAGAAGACTCCATTAGGTTTCCTTCATGATGAATGGTTTTTACGATCATGAAAAGAATCAGAAAAAGACTCGAAACTTTAATACTAGGTTTAGGGAGCATGACCAAAGTGTTGAAATGAACACTCAAGGATCTTTTCCATTTTTCAAAAGTACGAAAATGTCAAAAAATGAACTACCCCATAGACAATACTGTACATTTTTATCCCTGCAAAACTTTTAAGAAGGCCATTAATCTCCCAAAAACATTTAAAATTGACTTTTATAAACTATATAAAGGGTGCTTTTAATGAAAATAATTTAGAAAACATTAAAAATAATATAAAACCCTAAAAATCCTTTATAAAAACCAAGGTAAATAGTAAAAACAAATTCATTTACCATTTACCAAGACTTGGAGACCATTTTTGGAGAATTGGAGTCCAGATTTCAGTCAGAGATTGCGGAGCCATCACCCGGTCTTTTTCTGAGCCATCATATCTAGGTAAGAGCTAGAAGTCCCCTCTTCATTTCCATGGTTTCCATTTTCCATTTTTTGTTTAATTTTGGGGCCTTAAGTCCAAGCTTAAAAAATGCATGTTGGGTACTGCTTCTAGCCTTCACGGGAAGAGCAATGCCCGATAAAAACCGCGTTTTTCATCCTTACTCAAGTGGTGGAACCGCTTTGTTCTAAGGAGACAGGCACGGTGCTGGCCATGATGCCCCAAAAACACAAGACCTAGTCAAAATAAAAAAAATTAAGTAATTTCAATGGTTGAACATGTTTCAAACATGAGAATTCTGCAATGGAACTCAAGGAATTTTAGGGTTCATGAGGCAGTCTGAGAGGCGGGAGGTTTTATGGTGTCTGCAAGTTGTAGGGATTATTGGTTCATGATGGAGGGGTGAGGGACCTAATACTGATCCGCAGGGTGGGGGGCAGGTCTAGGGATGAATGAGCCGACAGATGGTGGGGAAATGCCCCCTGTTCAGAGCTCTGAAATAGAAAACGAGAAAGACAAAGGTGAAAGGAAAATTCTCGATACCGAGTTTGAGAAGGATGGAGAAGGCATGAGTGGATGCATTAAAGAAACCATGGCAAAGGGAGTGAACATAAGAGTTTGGAAATGTGTGCCAAAATCAAAGACGGTACCAAAGCTTCAGATCAAATTGGCTCTAATAAGGGAAGACATTAACTACATGAAGGAACGTGCTCTTATCAATAAACTTGTTGGGATTTGACCCATAGAGAGGACCTTAGTGTGGTGGCTAAACAACACCTAGAAATCAAAAGGCCATTATGACCTGCAACTGGGATCAAAAGGCTTCTTCATGGTTATCTTTTATAATGAAGAAGATAGAACCAAAATCTTTGAGAGAGGGACTTCTTTAACTTGATTGGTCTGATCTTAAGACCAAGGAAAGAAAAATTTAATCCAGACAAGGAAAATATCACAATAGCCCTGGTCTGGATCAGAATGTATTCCCTTTCAATGAAGTATTGGACAAAATAAATTATTACAGACATTGGGAACATCCTAGGGAAATTTGTAAAAGTCTCAGAGCAAACTCGGCAGAGAATGTACACCTCATATGCCTCGATTTGCATCTATCTTGATATGTCAAAGGATCTTCCAGACAAAATTGCCTTAAAATGGGAGGATAAGGATTGGTTTCAAGCAATCTACTACCAATAGATACCATTCAGATGTAGGTGATTTCATGAGCCTGGACACTTGTTCATAGAATTCTCGCAGAACAAAAAAAACAGGAGGGACGAAAGAACAAGCAAATCAAGATTTTGAGGGGTTTATCCGAGTCAAAAATAAGAAAAGATCAGCCAAGAATACTACAACCCCTGAAATATTTAAAAATGTACAAATGAAAAATAGGTTCGAAGCGCTCCAAGAACCTAAATGGACTATCATCCAAAAAGAAGAAAAGATTCAAAACCAGCAGACCCAAGAAACTGATCTAAGCACAGAGATCCAGATCCAGAAAGAGCCTCAAGAAATGAAAGAAGATGATAACAAGACACTGGAAGATGAAGAGGAAGAAATGGAGATAGGAGATCTGGATCTAGTAGGGATGGAAATGGCATGCTCAGAGAAGGTCCTTGAAAATATACTTCCATAACAAGTTAGATTACTTGAAAAAGCCATAATCAAGGCCAAATCGATGAAGTTTCTAGGTGTCTCGACAAAATCCCTCAAAGATCTAGATGGAAAAAAAGAAAGTAAAAAAAGATAACCAAGGGAGACATAGTAATGTGCAAAGGATTCAAATGGCCAGGGCTCAACTAGTGGCATTAGGGAAATTCCCTACCATAGATGCGACCATTTCTCCTGCAAGTAAATAAGTTTTCAATCTGGATCACATCCTAGAATATAAGAGGCTGTACCAACACCTTGAAGATTTCTCTTCTAAGGAGAAATATAGAACTGGAAAATATAGGAATTGTGTTCTTACAAGAAATAAAATTCTCTGAGGCAGAACTGAAGAGCATAGGAGGAAAAGTCTGGAAGGGATGTGAGGCCATTGCAGTGGATGCTAAAAGGGAAGCTAGAGGTATCGAGATACTTTGGAACCCAAGAGAGTTTTACCTCTCTGACTTCTCTGTAATTCGGCGCTCTCTTTCTGTGGCTTTTCATATCTTAGGTAAAAGTACCAGGGGGTTTATGAATAACGTGTACGACCCTCCTCGAGCATAGAAGAAAATGCAATTTTTGTACTCCTTAGGAATGCTTAAGAGGATGTCGAAAGGGAATCCCTAGATTCTTGGAGGGGACAACCTGGTTAGAAATATTGATGAAAAAAAAGTGGGATAAGGAAGCATAACCCTATCAATAAGTATTTTAATGAAGTTATGAACAACCTAGAATTGGTTGATGTCAAATCAAATAATGACACATTTACTTGGAATAATAAAAGAATAGGAGATAGAGGCATAGATTATCGTCTATACCTATTTTTGGTCTTGGAATCCATTATGATGAATGGGGGAGAACTAAGGGCTATGGTACTCCCATTAGCTGGATTAGACCATTGGCTTATCAAGCTGGAGTGGGAAAATGTGGGGGTTAACCTACGTAGACCTTTTTGTTTCGAAAATGTTTGGCTTCTATAAGATGACTTCCCAGAGAAATTAAAAGAATGGTGGGAGGAAATAACAACCATAAGAGGAACACAGATGTACCAGTTCCAACAAAAGCTTAAAATCCTTAAATAAAAAATCAAGCATTCGAACAAAGAATCATTTGGTAACATCTTTAAGGCTAAAGCGGAGTTGGATGGAAAAATCAAAGAGGCACAAATCAGAGGAATGCAAACTGGTTTCACGAAGGACATTCGGGAGCAAGAAAAATATTTGATCCATGAATTTATCCAAAGAGAACAACAAGAGGAAATATTTTGGAATCAGAAATCCAAAGTTAAGTGGCTATAAGAAGGAGAACGGAATATCAGTTTTTTCCACAAAGAATCCATTCAACACCGCCAGGTCAATTGTATGGCTAGATTGAAAACAGAATAAGGACACATTATCGAAACCCAAGAAGAACTGGAACTCACTCTGAATTCCTTTTTCTCCAAAATCCTGGAGGAACCTGATTGGGATAGGGATCCAACTCAGAGGGAGGTTCTCAAGAGTATTCCAAAATTCATAACGGAAGAACATAACTTCTTGCTTCGGAAGCCAATTGAGCTGGAAGAAGTTGATGTTGTGGTCAAGCAAATGGCAAATGATAAATCCCCAGGACCTAATGGGTTTACCACCAACTTCTTCCATGCCTACTGGGATTAGCTAAAAGGGGAAGTTTGGGCTCTGGTGGAGGACTCAACGAAGACTGGTAATATTCTGAAAGATCTAAATGCAACCTTCCTGGAACTTATTCCAAAAGAGACGGGAACGAAAGACCTTGGAAATATCAGACCGATCTTTTTATGTAATGTCATATATAAAATCATCTCTAAGATTATATCCAATAGGATCCACCCCCTGCTTCCTCTAATTATCTCACCTGATTAGGAGGGATTCGTTGAAGGAAGACAAATTCTGGATGGAATCATCTCGATCCATGAAACCATCCACTCAGTTAAAATCAGGAAAATCCTAGGTATACTTCTGAAATTAGATTTGTCTAAAGCTTATGATAAACTAAACTGGAAATTCTTAGCAGGGCTGCTTAATTCTTTTGGATTCTCTGATCATTGGACGGGATGGGTCATGAATCTGGTTTCTTCGGCCTTCTTCTCCATTTTATTTAACAGTAACCTATCCACACCCTTCTAGGTCTCAAGAGGAATTAGACAGGGCGACCCATTGTCCCCCTTTCTATTCATTATAGAAGCTAAGGGTTTAGATAGAATGCTCAAGAACTTACGCATGGAGAATAATATCAAAGGGCTATCCCTTATTGAAGAGCTAGAACCTCAAACTCATCAATAGTTTGTAGATGATACAATGCTTATGGGTGCTTCCACTATACAGGAGGCACGCGACATTAAAAAGGGGCTGGACACTTTCTTGGAAGCCATAGGACTTGAAATAAAGAAGGAAAAATCCTAGTTTTACTTCTTCAACATGCCACAAATCATGAAAAGGAACATTCTAAGGATTCTGGGATTCTCTAAGGGAGGGCTCTCTTCCCAATATTTAGGAGCACCACTTGCAGAATCGACCATCATACAGGTCTCTTGAAAGGATATGCTGGACAAACTTAAGAAGAAACTCAACCAATAGAATTTTAGAGCCCTTAACTTCCCAAGTAGAATCATTCTGGTTAAGTATGTCCTTCAGGATAGGATGCTTTATCTATTCTCGGTTCTGACAGCACCAAAATCAGTGATTAAGCAGATCAGGAATATTCAAAGGAACTTTCTGTGGGGAGGAGATGATGGCCACAAGAAATGGCCATTGGTGGAATGGAAAACTATAGGTAAACCCAAATATGCGGGAGGGTTAGGTATTTGTGGCCCACTAGATACCAATAAAGCAATGGGAGCCAAGATATGGTGGACATAGATAATACACGAGGAAGAAACCTGGGCAAAGCTATGGCACGTGAAGTATGCATCCCATTGGCTGAAAAAATTGCTGATAAGATTTGGGGAGGACCTCTCGGGCTCCATCATCTCAAAATAGGCTCAGGAAAACTGAAGCCTCATCCAAAGACACAGTTTTTGGGAGGTAAGAGATGACAGCTCAGCTCGGTTCATCAACGATGCATGGAATTAAGAGAAAAGTATTGAAAGTTGGGACGATGTTCTGACACTTATATTCCATCTTCAGAATATCTAGATAAAGAAGGTGAAGGAATTTTGGGACTTCGGGTCCCCTAATAAAATGTTCAGGACATGGAAAAAGAAATACTGGTGGCAAGAATTGGCACCAACAGAGGTCATTGAATATTTCTACATGGACCTCTGCTCCAGGAAGATCCCCTGGCATGAAGGATCAGATAAAATTCAATGGGGATATTCCAATATTGGAAGGTTCAACATTAAATAGGTCATACGGGTACTAAATGAAACTCACAGGTTGGAAAAGGAAGCCAAATGGAGAAAAATTTGGGGAGGGAAATGGTGGCCCAAGGTTGTAGCTTTTTGCTGGCTCATTCTCAAACATCGAATTCTCACTTGAAATAACATACAAGTCCCGAGGATTTTGGGACCTTTAAGATGTAGCCTATGTGAAAATAACAATGAAACTATAAATCATCTCTTGGATGAATTCCCAAAAGTGGATGCTATATGGAAAAGAGGAGTCGGTTTGTTTAAAAAAAATTCACAGACATAAAGGAAGACTCGACATAACAATAGATGAGTGGCCAAAGAACATATTCAAAAACAAAATAGTAAAAAAAATAAGGGTTCTATTTTCGGGCTTCGTGGTCTGGGAAATATGGAAAACTTAGAACTTAAAAAATTTAGAAAACAAAAAGCGACGGGTTGAAGAAATATGGGAGATTATAGAAGCTCATATAAAATAAACTATAACGCTAACCCGATGGACACAAGAGGATTTTGAGGCAAAAGCAATAGAAAAACAAATTGTTCATGGGTGGGGAATCAGGGAGTTAACTATGAACAATCCATGGCCCAACAAAATGATTAAGCAGCCGAGCAACTCTGATTCTTGGAAAAATCCTCCAACGGGTGCCTTCAAGTTGAACTTTGACGGGGCTCCAAAAGGGAACCTGGGTCCGACTGGCTTCGACGAAGTGATACAGGACTCACAGAGAATAATTCTTAGCATTTGTTGGGGCATACTAGGCACTGACACTAATAACCTAGCAGATCTAGAAGGCCTCATAAATGGGGTCTCGTGGGCCTTACAGAACCAGCGAACCACACTGATTGCGCAAGGGACTCACAGGTGGTCATCAACATAGCCAGAAGGATTCAGAACGAAGTGACTATAGGCTAGGTCTCCAAAAAATGGCGATGGGAGTGCAAGATTTCTATGCTAAGAAGTTGGCTAAGGGACAATCCTGTGCCTAGGTTCTCGCATGTAAAATGAACAGGTAACAAGGTGGCGTACGCCTTAGAAAACAAAGGGGTTGGCAAGGTAAGTTCCTTCCATGTAGAGGAAACCGACAGCAAGAGAGATGGTACATTATGGAGAAAATGTGACACTTTGGAGGGGGAAAATGTCGAGAAGACAGACATAGGCCAGCCTCAATAGTTTTCCACTTCTCATCCCCCAATATAGGACAGATGCACTCAAGTTCCATATTCTTCAGTGCCATCTGTCACTTCCCCCCTCACACGTGCCCCCCTTGTCCTTTCTGGGAAACTTTTGGATGGCCACGTGATTTGACATGTTGGAGCCCTTCTCCACATTCCCGTATCAGGCACGAATTATGGCAATAAGACCTACACACCACATGGAATTTATTTCATGTAGGATGTGGCTAAGGTTAGGACACGTGGGAAGCAATTGAGTGATTTGGAGAGGCATGGTGGCATGCACGCCCGATGTGATGAGGACGATCCGTCATTGGGCCTTCAATTATAAATTGTCTCCCTCCATGCATGCAAGGTATAGTGAGGTACAAGGGATCAGACCTTTTGCGTTTATTGGTGGGGAGCTATTGAGTCTCTTTACCTAGCTTGTCAATAGTAGTAAGTCACGTACTAGGAGACCTTTAATGGGGGTTAAGATTGTCAATCTTTCACACGGAGAGAAGAATCTGATGGAGATCATCTAGTTTCGGAATTGTAAGGTGAAATTTTCATAGGGAGTGAAAAGGAAACATTAACAGATGCAAAAGAGAGATGGTTACATCATCAAGTTTAAGGGAATGGCTATTTATTCATCTTGGGATGGTGAGAAGATCACCAGGGTCAAGCTTAGCTTTGATCATCTTCTTGTGTAGGCCTCTCAAAATTACCAGCTCTGTGATAGAATGGCTCAGAAATGGCATGGGTGGCATCGCTAGGGGCATCGGGGATGAGTGGAAGGAGGAAATTTACCCCAGGCCTGCTCATCGGGTAGTGCCCCTCCTATGGAAGAAAGCCCAACTCCTCTATCGTTTAACTAGGGAGCGCAATATATGGTAGAAAGCCCATCAAGGGTGGAAGCCATTATCATTGTTAAGGAAGTTGAGCTCATCTATGAATATGAGACCCATCAAGGAAGGATTTTAGCTACCAGTCCATTCTGGACAGTGCACATCCTGTTGGCGCAGGATATTTAGGTGAATTTGCAACTGGCGCATGGAACCCATGAAGCACTATCCATGATCAGACAAGGGCAGCAGGAGTATGCTACGGGATTCAGAATGTTGGATTCGATTGTGGGTGATTTGTATGGAAGCATGGGGTTGCATCCCTCGGAGCCGCCACCCTCACCCATTGATCCTCATCCTTAGTAAGGCCCTTGGAAGGGTAGCATTTTTGGGTTTTTGTTTGTTTTTATTTATGTTTTTTGTGCTCGACCAGTGAAATATGGTTTCATTACGCTCATAACGAATATGGTTTTGACAATATATGAATGTAATATTTTTTGGGGGGAATGGATAATCAATAGGGAATCTATCACCAGTTATCTATCTCTGTGTAGATGCTGGTTCGAGAGGCATCATGCTATTTGGCTCTGTAACAATTCTGCTATGAATGATGTTAATGTGGGAAGGGGTCTGGATGACCAGAATCTTATAGAGATAAGGGGAGTTAGGAATGGGGGAAATGAAAAAATGACCTAGATCAAGAATTTCCCAGTCCATCATGGCTCTTTCATCTAGTTGGGATTGAATGTATTCTACTTTTGTACCATACGATAATATATAGATTATTTTCTTACTAACAAAAAAAATGGTTGAATATGTTTCTAAATGGCTCATTAATGGTTTTTGACAGGTCATTTGGTCAAAAATGGTTACTTGGAAGGAGAGACAACATGATGATGATGATTCCCATGGCATAAGAGATGCGGATTGCATAGCTTCCCTACGAAGCTGTGGCCTCTTAAAATTCTTCTGCGCTCCTATCATGCTTTCACATGCACGATTACTGGAGTACATCCTATGGATGTGCAATCCAGAACAACAGTACTTTGAGGTGGGACCCCATATTGTGACTATGGAGGTGGAGGATATTTATTTTCTGATAGGTCTATATATACGAGGAGCCCCTATTTCTATGACTGGTTCCTGAGGAGGGGACATAACTAGACATGAGCATATTGTTCGCTACTGTTATCTAGAAAGAAATATGTCAAGTAAGAAGATCCCAATCAAGGCTATGAGGGATCTACTGCTTCAGACCATCTTATTTACTATGCAGAGGGTGGAAGGAAGCCAAGGGCCCCACCAATCATCCTGAGAACATATGATATATGACCTGGAGGTCATGGAACCCATGGTATTCAACTGGGCTGAGGCGTTGCTACCTGTGTTCAAAGTTAAACTAATGAAATGTCGACAAGGAGAGATGAAATAGTTCAGGTATGGGACCATCCTAGCATACTTATTATTTGAGAGTGTACCTCTCCTGAGGACCCAGGTGGTATTTACAGAGCTTAGAGCTAGGGACCCCCACATGCTGCAGTGGGTGGATACCATGGCCTGCACAGGAGGTGGCAAGGCCAAGGTCAAATTTGAGGCTAATTTCTTCCATTGGTTGAGTGATCAGATCCTCATGATTAAGGACTATGCCTATGCAAGGATCAACTTTCAAGGGGATCCTGATATACCACTACCACCTGGCACTCAGTGGGGTGACATCGATAAGAAGCAATACTCAAGATGTTGATTATGTTTTTATATTTTTATGTTTTATGATTTTTTTGGATGATAACAAGACCTAATGTTTACATGCAGATGTTGGTGATGCATGGCATGGGGGATCCTCCCTAATGGATAGATGAGTAGGAGCTCACTTTGTCCATAGAGGTGACGATGAGCTCACAGAGCTGGAGGAGAACCTAGATGGACTGACTCTAGATATCCTGGATGCTACTATAGATGACCTCCCTAGGAGGTTCCAGAGACATACTGCGGGAGTATCAGGCTGCTTCAGTCGCTTGCTACATAGGGTAGCAAGGGCCATTAGGTGCTACCACGAGCACCATTGGAGTAGTATGCATGATGTATCCCTGAAATCTAGCTAGCTTTAGGATTTTTGTATCATTTTGTATGCATGAAAGCCAGAGTGCTTTAGATGAGGTCTCCTGACCATATTTTTTGTAAAAACACTTCTATATATATATATAGACTTAGTTTTGGTGTTTACAGGTGTTTCAAATGGATAAATTATCTTTACATGAGTTTTATGTATCTTCTACTGTTTATTTTAGTTTATGACTGACCATGTTTAATTTTTAAAATTTATGAATGGGCAATATACCAGTCTAGAATGTAATTTCCCATTGAATAAGCAATCATATTATCAGACCTAGGGATATGCCTGTAAGTGATGGAATCGAAAGATATTTCTAACGAACGCACTCTTTGAAAGAGGTGGAGAAGTGTGGGTTTCCTAATAGTGTAAACGTGATTTAGGTGACAAACCACTAGCTGAGATTCCATAAATACTACCAAATCATGAATGTCCCGAGAGGAATTCTTGGTGAGTAAACCTATAACTTCCTAATACTCGACATGTACTCGATGATGTTGTTGGTAGCTAAACCAATACAAACTGCTCTCAAACTAACTAAGTCATGAGCTAGGGAATACAACACCCAAGCAGTTGAAGCAAGGTTCAAGGTATGATGGTATGCACCATCAACGAAACCATAGAAAGCCATCCAATATTCATAGCTGAAACATGGTATAAACAATATGGAAATCAAAACTCAAAACCATATTGAAAATACCAAAACACACTAAAAGTAAAATATACATATATACAAGGTACCATACATAAATGTCTTAAACATAGTGCCTCCTCAGGTACAACCCATTGCGAGGTTGCTCGAAGGGTATCCTGTCATAGTCTACGAGCTCATAAGCCCCTTTCTCTAAGACCTTACTAACGATAAAGGGAGTGTACCACATGGATTCAAGCTTTCCCTTCCCTAGTTCATCATGTCTCTCATCATAAGTCAGGACTAGGTCACCTTCATTGAAGACACGAGTGTTGGGGAAAATATTAAAGAGATTATAACAGAATTCCAACGATTTAATTGTCAACCCTGAGAGAGCGTAAACTTGTGAGGTGCAAACAAAATATATGCAGGGGCAGAGTGTCCCTGAACTTAATCTATAACTAAAATTGAATTAAACTTGCAAAAGCAAGAAATGACATGTAAATAAATCTGATCTAAGATAACATAAGAATGCATAAAATAAACTGGTATAAAACAAATAACATTAACTTGTGAGCTCATGATACATCTATGCTAAAAATTCATAAACAAGACATCAAAATATGAAGAGATCAAACTATCTATTCTAAAGCATGAAATCTATTACAACAGGATCAAATCCATGACTATCTCAAAAGATGAGCCAGTTCTCTACTACCAAACCACTAGAGAGGCCTCTAACCAAAATGAGGAGAGAGACCTCCTATTTATACATGAATTCAAGATAACTGATCATAATTACAGATCCACTATTCGCTCAACTTATCCTTCAAAATTCTCAACAAATCTACAACTCATCCCTTAAAATTATCAACAAATATTGGATGAGATATTCTCTCCACACCTCCATGATCTTCTCCTTGAAGTTAGCTCACATCTAGAAGATGAAATTCGAATCTGAGGCTAGGTGGTCACTTTTGAGCTTGTTAAAGTCTTCAAATACACCTGTAAGCATCACCAAACTCACCCAACTTTAAAGTATAATGAAAATATGTTATTTTTCTCAATGATTAACCACAAATTCACTCAAAAGTAAATGATTGGGAAAATGGTAATGTAAACCCATATTTATTATGAAAGTGGTGAATATTAATGGTTTTATGGAAGGATAAGATAGGAATAAGGTGACAAATGGTATAGGAAAGATGAATAAAATGTGGTCTTTTTGCGGCTCAACATTCCCCCCAACTTAACTAGTTCCATGTCCTCATGCAACTATGTATTTAAAACTTTTGGCTTCATAGCCGGGCTTTACATGATGATGGTATGTAACAGTAAATAATTCCACGATTTGAAATGCATGAGTTGTAGCAATTATATATATATATATATATATATATATATATATATATATATGGTTGGTTTTTGTGTGACAACCATAACAAATATTGGTTCTTGTGGTAACAACATTCATTTCTTTTACTTGTATTTTTTGTTGCAATACATAAGATTTTTTAAGAGTATACATGCATTGGAAATGATGAACCATCAATGTATATTAGAGATCCTTTTCTTTATATTATGAATCATGCCAATATACATAGCATAGTTTGGGAAATACATGTTGATTAAGGGTAAATGAAATGATGAATATGTAAAATGGTAACAAATAGTTCCCCCCCAACTTAAGAAGTATTAGGTTTATGAAAAGGAGAAAGGGAATGTAGTGAGGGAATTTTCTAAATTCATTCATTTTCTAGCATTCAAGGAATTATATGGTTAAAGATTAGAAAACAACAGACCTCCACTTACCCAAAAAGTTGATGAACTTATGCAATAAGAATGTGGTTGATGCTGTTGAATCATACAATGTGAAGTGAGGGATCCAAACTGCTGCTTGGTTGGATGAAGTAAAAGATGAGAGCTAAAAGTAGAACTGTAGTACTCTCATATGTCTTGAATATGCTACTGTAAAACTGTTGATGGCGGTCATGGAAAATATATAGTCTTCACTTGCTACAAAACTCGATGGTACAATTCCTACCATGCGAATAAATGTGTCGATGTCAAACATGAAAATAAATCATTGGATTACCCACCATTGATTAATGTCGTTAACCAATGTGAGGAAATCTCACCATTGATGTCAATGAGTACCGAGGTACCTAAGTACATCATGCAAAGTGCAAGTAAATGAGTTGATGTCGAGCCACTTGCAAGATCTAATGATCAAGGGACATTGATGTATTCCCATGATTGTTAGTGAGAGAACTTGCCATTAAGGCATGCAAGCCTCAAGGTACTAAAAATGAACTCTAGTCTCTATCCCAGATAAGGTACTGAGGTTTATGGGGCAATACTTGTTGAAAGGTGGGCCTTAAGGAATCCCACATCAGTTAACACAAGTTATACATAATGAGTGGTAGGACTATAGATGAAAGATCTCATGGTCAAACAGTTTTTATGGCAGGGATAACAAAGCAATGTAGTCATGGAAAGGAAGCTGAATGGTTTTATTTAGAAGGAAAAAGATAAACTGAAAATGAGGAAAATGTGTGCAGCTCAGAAAGGTAGACATGCGGGAAGTTATGATGTATAAGGCAAAAAAAGTAGACTCTAACATGGATGACAAATAAGCTTGGAAGGAAAGAGGGTAAGTAATCATGACAAGGCGTAATTGGTTTCTGAAAGGATTCTTTTTGGCAGTGAATGTTATGGCATACATAAGGGAAAACCAACCCGTTCAAGCTTTTAAGGGAGCATTTTTTTGAAAATCTTCTGCAATTCTAGAAATTATTTCTGCGTGCCATTTGTTCGTCTTTGAACCTGAAAAAGGTTAGTATTTCTCTACAACAAACTTGTTAGAGAATTGAAAATATAGGAAAATACGTGCTTAACAAACAAAAATCAAAGAGAATAAATGAAATGCTCTTATACTTGAAAGTAGCAACCCTTCTTGTCAAAACCTATTTCTGAGCGACTTGCAAAAACAAGTTAGCACAACAATCATAAAATTTTGAGAAAATTATAAGTTCATTTAAAATTTTATGATTTTATTTATTAACTAATACTTATTAAGATAATTGCGTCTTTATGTAATGATTGCGCAATAGGGAGAGAAGGTCAACCCCTCTAAAAGTAAACTATCTTAATGATCTTGATTAGAGAGGAATGTGCGAAATAAGCGATTTTTATGATAAGTTTAGCAGTTTCAGTGATTATGCGGATAACCCCCCCCCCGCCAACTGAAGATGTGCCAGGTCCCACTGTGCAAAAATAAAAATTAAAGAGAAAGCATAGCTGCGACAGCAGTGGCCTTCAATTTCAAAAGACGCATATTAATTGTATTATTTTATTTTGTGTTATTGTTATAATAATATTTGATTATTATTACAACACCTAATGTTATTTTTTATATATAGTTTTTTTTTATTTTAATTTTTATGTTGTTACAATAAAACAAATATTTACAAAACCCCTTTATTTATTTATTTTTAAAAGTCACTAATAGTTTTGTTTAAACTAGCAACAATATTACATTCAATTATGAATGAATAAGATAGTCCTCTGCTAAAACACTCAAAAATAGGAAATGTAATCAATAAGGTAAAAATCGAACAAGGTTAATTACTCAAAGAATACGAGACATAAAATGATTTACATGAATGTGAAGTGACTCTTTTAGAGTATAAATGGTAGAAAGTAATGTTATATTCCATAAGCAATATTACTTTGCATTCTAGATACGAAGAAGTACAAATTCTCATGTTCGATCTCTTGGTGCTCAACCTCAAATTCTCAAAGCTAGTAAGCTCTCAACTAACTTGAGCAAGCCTTAATTTCCCTTTGATTTGGGCTTCGATTTCAATTGCTTTATCCTTGAGTATCCAAAAACTCCAGCAAGTGCAATACTAGTTCTAAGTGCGTTAATAGAAGAAACCGGTGTCCTAAAGAAAAGAATCGAGGCCACTATTAGGACAACTCGCTTCACACAGTTTCCCAAAGAATGTGTAACTATGAATACCCTTTGTGTTCCAATGCTTCATATTCCATAGTTAGTGGAACACATAGAATAATTATAATATGGTTTAATTATATTGAAGAACATATCTATGATTGTGGTATTGAGATAGATCTCTTAATATATATCATTCACTTAAATAATCAAAACTCAAATTAAGTGGATAATCAAAACCCTAATTTAATTTGATAATATTTCATTTAAATAATCAAAACCTTAATTTAATTTAATAATATAAATTTTATTTTGAAGAATAAATAATTTCATTATAGTAATGTTGTTTTTTTTAAACGTTTATAGTGTAGCTCTATACCGAGTTTATAACGTTTACATTTAGAGTACTACTTACTTTGACTAGTTCGTTGAATATTATAATGCTTACATGCTAAACTTTCTATCTTCTCCATATATGGGTTCTAAACATCCAATTGACTCGAACGAACATCAAAGATCTCTTTAACATGGCATTTTAATAGATTATTGTCAGCATTTGAGCTTCGGAAAATGCTCCGTACAATTGTTAGGCTTATTCCAAATTCGTCGGTGCTATATATATTTCTATATGAAAAACTCAACTTTTCTGAATCTGAAACAACAAGTATCTATCTCTATTTTCTTTATATTTCGAAGGAATCACAAAGGCTTAGAGTTATTAGGGAGTGATTGAATAGCTGGTAACTAGAAAGCTCACATGAGAAAAGATTATGTAATAGAGTGTATAGTTTCTCCACTTTAGCTGAGCATGAGCAAGTATGGTCTCGTTTAGTTTGTTACATAACCGACTTCGGGTCGTGAGATTCGAGTCGTTATCTCCATATCTGGTTTTGACTTTCGCTGTAAAAGACAACTCTCATCACCGTAGCCTCGTCCTAAAAATGTCATCTGGATATGGAAAACTTGGGTCTGCGAATGGTGTCTCATGTAAATAAAGCCCATGCATGTACCAATGACATGAGGAAGGTGCACCTGAGGTCTCCTGGGCATCACTTGTGACTTTAATGTAGTGCTTGGATGAGAAAAGCATACTATGTAAACTTTAGTGCCCGAGGAAGCCCCACTTTTTGACTCCAAATTACAACCATGTACTGGGCGTTGCTTTAAGCATACTCATTAACTTTCATATCTTAAGCCCTCCTCAAAAAATTATGCATCCTTCATTTATGAATTCTACAATATTGATCCAAATGAATGAACATCAATAAATATAAAATGGAAACAGATTCAACCAAGATGAGTCATTATATATAATATATAGTAGAGTGGGAAATGTTTTCAATTCCCATGGAGATGGAATCAAAAGTCCTATGTGGGGATGGAGGACCTGATGGCAAAGTCAATGTACTAAATTGCTTACATGAGCAGTGAGGGGATGCTAAAATAAATGGGGGGAATGTTAAAAGAAATGGCGGAAGCGGCAACAAAAGAATATATATGAATGATAGTAGAGGAATCATTTAGGCTATGTTGGAAACAAAGTTTAACATGGTTAGATGTTTTTTTTTTTTTAGCAAGTGGAATTTGATATTCATACTATTTTGGTTGTAAAGTAAATGGTGATATTGTAATGTTAAAAGTGAAAATAATTTTCATACATATTTGTTATAAAGTAAAACGAAGTTTAGTATAACTAATTTCTAGTTTAAAATCAAATTTGTTGTATCAGATGTTATTAATAATAGAACTTCAATGCTCGCCTCTTTGCATTTTTATGGTTGTAGGATCTGTAAATATTCAGCAATTTGTCCATTGGATATGAATCGACTCATCGTGTTTGTGAAATTAATTTGCGAATAGAATGAAATTGCAATTACAGTGTGAGGGATGCCAAACCTATGAATTGACAAGTCTGGTAGGCCCCATGAACGATACTACATTGGTGAATTGATCATTCTAGTAGGGAAGACAGTTTAACATGTTCCATGTTAAGCGACACCTCATGTTAAATTGAACGAGCTAGTTCCAAATTGGGTACACAAATAATGCATTTGGCCTAGTAATATTATAAACCTATTACTAGCTCCTATGCAAAAATAAAATCTACATATTGGTCACGTCAAGATATAGTGTGGACGTCGTATACAACTTTTACATATACAACAAGAAGGTGCCATGCGAGATGTAAATATTCAAATAAATCCTTTTTCTAGGTCTGAAGCACCAAGAGCATCTCAATGGTGTTGCATCGCATGAAAAGGCAGGACTAAGACCGAAAATCTTGTGGCCAAGGAGTTTGTGTTGCCTTCCCTTTTTAATCATTAGCTTGATGTTTCATTTTTCAATGCTTTAGGGTAAACAACAAGAACAAAAACACGGATAACTAAACAACAAGAACAAAAACATGGATAACTATAATAATAATGATAATTATCGGTACCCCCTGATGTAAAAATTTGATTGATTTTGTTGCCAATTTTAGTTCATTTCCAAGCTTTTTAAATGTATGTGCATTTGATTATGGAGAAAAGTAGCTATCAAGGAAATTGAAAAGTGAATAGAAGAACTAATTTATCCCAACAAGAAGATAACATTAGAAGAACAGTTTGTGTTTCATACATTGATTAACAGGTAAATGCAAGAATAGCATTTGGTGCCTCTGTATTTTTGGTTTTTTCATTATGACGAATATTTGATCCAAGAGTCATGATAGTCGTAGCACATGGCGTTCACCCAATCCAAATTTTGGGAAATGGAGGTCATCGGGTACACCCTCTTCTGTCCCTAAAGGAAGAAGTACTCTACAAACAGTACCGGATGATTATTGATTAGCCATAGAATTAGAAATCCTTCCCCTCCTTTGTCGGGAAAGAGCTCCACACCTTCTATTATCCAATTTGATTATCCCCATTGATTAGTGGATAGTATCCCCTAGAGTTGATTGCTCGATGGGAGGAGAAGACACGTCAAAGAGGAGCTAATATTATCCATGCTGAGCCAAGAAGTCAGGAATAGGATCCCAAGCCTACTATCAATATTGTCACTCAGGGAAATCTATCCATATCATATACGGTGCATCCCCTAATGGTACTTAGTTTCAACCTTTATTTAAAGCACCCTGCATCCTTTCTCGCTTCCTATATGCTGGGGGACAGATGCAACTGCCACTGACTCAGTGCATTGCAGGAGAGAAAGTCGATGCCCCCCCCCCCCCATGTGGACCCCTTTAGACTATTGCTACTTCAATATCCATCAACCAAAACCAGAAACATACCACTCACTCACACTCACCCTTCCTATCCATGTACGAGAAGCTACCTCAATAGCCATCAACCAGTTGCATAGCCATTAACATACTTCAACCATTAACAGACTCAATACTTGCCATCAAACAGATGCCATGCCATTACCAGAATCAATCATGTAGCCATTAACAGACTATAGCTAGATGCCATCAACTAGATGCCATCAACCAGATGCCAGCTCAGATGCCATTACCAGACTCAATCGCATAGCCATTAATAGACTCCAACCACTATGCCACTCACCTATCAATGCTAATCACGTAGCCATTACCAAACTCCTGCCAGATGCCACTATGCCACTCAACTGTCAATGCTAATCGTGTAGCCATTACCAGACTCAGAAGCTAGTCACATAGCCTCTCACCTCTCAGAAGCCAGAAGCTAGTTGCATAGCTGAAGCCAGCTACCAGTCAGAAGCCAGTTGCATAGCCACTATGCCACTCATAGAAGCAAGTCGCATAGCCACTCAGCTGGCAGAAGTGAGCCACTCAGCAGTACCAAGTACATAGCCCACTTAGTCAACCCAAAGCCTCCTTGAGCAGAACCAGTTGGGATGCATTCCAGTAATTTGTGAAGCCAAGCTCCATGCGTGATGCTGCATTCGGCTCAAGTACCCAACTGCTTCTTACGATATTTCTAACTCCTTCCGTTACTCTTTCGAACCCTTCCCGAACCTATTCGGATGCCTCACATTGCTCAGTACCTTCCCTTTCCGACCCTTGTCTTGATGCCTCACATTGCAGTACCTTCCTCGACCCTTGCCCTTCCCTTGCCCTAGCCCCGACCCTTGCCTATCCTATTGTGATGGCTAGTAGTGAGCGCTCCCCTGGATTTTTGTATCCCGCCAGGGGGACTGCGCCTGGGTCAATCCCGCCAGGGGGAGCGTGCCTGGGTCTCTTTAGGGTGCCTTTTCTTATACGATTGCGGTGAGGAGAAGCCGAGGGTGACTTGGAAGAGAAACATGATAACGAAGCTAAGAATATCTCTCACTGCATTGTATATTGATAGATCTGCATATTTAATTTATGATTACAGATCTCCACGATGACCTATTATTATAGTCAACATTTGGAGCACTGAAATGAGTGGAATGATGGTTTTCAATTAAAATAATAACTGTATTTCCAAGCTTCATTAGAGGGAAATTATATGTGATGTTATTATATGATGTATGCTTCAAGATTTAATGAGCAATGGATAATGTTATTATGTAAGGTAATGAGCAGCTAATGATTATAGAGAATTGATATTTCCAAAACAAATATGACAGATGTGTAATCCCCTATTGATTTAATTGGATTTGGTACCCATCACAAATCCTAAATCTCTATGGATGTGCTTGCTATAACTTAAACTCTGTATAGTTGTATCTAGTCCCATTGTTTCTCAAGTAAAAACGAAATAAGCATGGGAGTAAGTAAGGGATCTGTAACTGGCTGTAGAATTGACCCCCCCTCCAAAAAAAAAACCTATGCACCTTTATGGTAAGAGATCTATAACTAGGTCTCCATCCGAGCATGGAACTGAAATTGCTGCATGAACACCCGCTCCACTACTAAGGACCCTGTAACTGGTCATGGATGGAATGAGACGAAGGGGCGTTGGGACTGAAAGGAATGAAGGGGGGTTCTTAGATATGGAACTACGCTAAAGCAGGTGCCCATGCCTCTACCTTCGTATTTGTCTTTGATGTAGGGGCCTTTATAGGTAATAGGGCGTGTAGGGAATTTGTTATACAATATATGCAACTACTTTAACCAGACAAGGAGGCTATTCTAACAATTTTCAACTTCCACACTAGTTTTGTTCATGCATTGAGCTCCTTTTCTATCTCGAGGCATCTATGATCTTGTCCTTGAACAATGATTGCAGCAGGTTCTCCCTTCACACACAGTTAGGGTAACAACTACACTTATTCATGTATCTTCTATGTTTCATCATGGGAACATGGGTTCTCTACATATGGCAATCATTTTTCATAGATATGGAAACACATGTTGCTTGCGATTCCTCTACTGAGTGTAGATTCGACCACAACACCCAAGATATTTCTTCATGTTCCTCTTCCAATAGGAGCGGATTCACACTTTCAACTGGGACATCTATATCCACCAAAACATAAAATAATGTTTCCACCGGATTTCTTTACAACCTCACACAGATCGCTTCTCTTCTCTTTACTACATCAAATCTAGAAAACTATATTATCTATGAACATAAGTTATAGGACTCGTAATAATAATAAAACAAAGAGTTGCTACTCACTGGACCTTTCATTGGGCAACCCATAATAGATTATGTATACCAAGTTGTTGGTTGATCGCTACTGATTTCCCAAATCATAAAGAAAAGATTGCTACAGCTCTCGATTATACGCACCGAACTGTCCATTACGTGATCAAATTTCCCTCTCTCTTCATTCAAGCAAGTAGAATGTCTTGTTTTCCTTATGAATACCCCAGGTGTGGTGGTGCATGGAGCTTCCCGGATAATTTATCATTGTTTCAACTGCCTCGATCTCTGCTTCTCGGTCTGGAAATATGTTATTGGAAAGGAAACCATGACAGGAAAGGTTATTAGGTGATATAGTGCTTCTTATTATATTTCAAGGAGAGAATTTGCATGTTCCGCAAAAAATATAGCCTAAAAGGAATACTGTCAGAAGCTCCAAGGGTAGCTGGGCCACCCTATTATTATAAACATAGATCGAGACTCATTCATTTATGCCCTCTTCTTAATACCCAGATAATAGCAATGACCCTCCTCAATCTTTGAAGAATATTTACCAGAAACTAAAGTTCATTTAATACAGACTTTCACTTGATTAGCAATGGCCCGCTATTGGGTAGTTTGCATATGCGAAAAACAAGCTAACTAGGAGGATCTATTTAATTAGCCGCGCCAAAATGTTGGTGATTTCCCAAATAATGCATGAAGAACTGCATGTAATTGAAACCGCCATAAAGGATCACTCTAGATATCAATCTAATACCGAATGAATGAAAAACAATATTCTTCGTGACTGAGCGGGTCTCTAGGAGTTAGTTCCATTTTTACTTCAACTTTCCACAGGAATTGTCGGAAAAACCCACCAGATCTGTAGATCTGTAGCAGTAAATCAAACAAGAAATATCGAACCCTAGCGGCCATACTTGGGATTTGATGAATATGCAAGGATGAATCTACCTTGATGGATTATATCAGATTGATGGGATTCTTAGTATGACAAAATAATGTTTTGGTTGGATCTCTGCAAAATATTTCTCTGTTAGTCAATCTCCCCATACAGCTTTTCAATCAGAATATCAAAATAATCTATGGGTACTTGGAACGATCTGCAGGGATATTTTTCGTAGATCGATTGAGGTTAAAAGTCTAGAATGAATTCGCAACAGCATCATCAATAAAGATTGATAGGTAAGGAAATCTTGATTCTGTTTTATTTCCCACAGAAGGATGAAGGCTAACAATGGTATTGATGCATAGGTTTTAAATTGTTTTGCACACTTCAGCAAAAACAAGTTTTATTCAGTTTTGTTATTTAAGGTTTTATTTTATTTTATTTCTAATTAGTGTTTTCTATTGTTTTTGTTTGCAACATTATTTAAGGGCGCATGCGCCTGTAGAAATAATTTGATTTTTTTCTTGTTGTTTTTTTTATGTTTGCAGGTTGCATGAAAGGTTGTTTGCAGGTTCAATTTTCAGTCTGAAAGGCTCTGCGTTTGCAGGTTTCGGATGGAGGGCTAAACGCTCTGTTTTATTTATTTTATAATTTTTTTTAAATATTTTCCTTTTTAATATCAACATTAATGTTTTTACAAATTGCATTATTTTAATATATAATATAATTTTTGTTATTTGTTTTAAAAGTTTCAAAAAATTTTATCATATATTTACTAACTTAAAATTTAAAGCTAAAGACTTTTAAGAGTTTCAAACTTGTTTTAAAAATTTGAAATTTTTGATTAATTTAATAAGATATATATTACTAACTTTATTGAAATTAAAACTAAAAGCAACATGGGTTTATTTAAGTTTTTATGTACATATGTTCAATACTACTAGGATATGTTAAATTAATTTATTAAAACTAAAAATGATTAATTAATAAATACTATATATAAAAAAAAATTAATAGATAAACTTTTTAAATTTATTTTAAGGTATTCCTAGATGCAAACTAGATTTTTATTGTTAACAATGTTAAAAATAGGTGTTGATCAAAGGGCAAAAATCTTGATTTTATTTTCAATTTTCAATTTTCAAAACTAAAATAATAAAAAAAAAGAACTATATAGAAAATAAAGAAGCTAGTATATATTGATTTGTTTGTTTATTATTTTTTGTTTGCTTATTAATTTATTTTTAATTGTTCTTAAAAACAAAGTAACTCCTAATGCATGCATTTTTTATTCCTAACATGACTTAGAAAATTTATTAAATAGAAAATAAAGATAAAAAATTTCATAAATATTTTTTGATCTAGAAGATTAAAACTATATATATTTTTTAATTCCTAACAAATTTAGAAACAAAATAGTAATTAAGACTATTTAGAGAGAGAAAAAATTAACAAAAAAAAATATTAAAGTAAATTAAATCTACCTACTTTACTTTTAATTGGAATTTTCAATCATTTAAGTGTAGTGAAATTTCCAGTGGAACCATACATGTAAAAGCAGTCAAATAATGTCTACATATAATTTTACAAAATGAAATCTACTAGATTCAAAAGTATGTGAAACTAAGGATTGTAAATGTAAATCAAAGTAAAAATAGAAACAAAACTGATATAACCTAATACTTACTTGGAAACATTGTTTGATGCAGCTTTTGTTTGCATAATGATCACCCAAGATCCCTTCTTCATTCTCTTCAATATCCAGTTTGAACAGGTGTTGCTCATCTTATATGCGGAATTCTTCAAATGTCGATTCTTCCTTGTTTGTATCAGGAGGAGCGCTTACATCTTTAACTGCTATCAAGATCTCCTCTTCTTGAGAAGAGGAGATCTCGTATTTCGTGAGGATCTGAGTGAGCTACTCTAGGCTTATGCTCATCATTTTACTAAAATCAAATAAAATGCTAAAAAAAAAAGAGATAAAAATAAAAATAGTACGAAATGGGTTAGTACATGTGTTGATGTATATGTAACTTCGGAATGTATTCACTTGTATTTCTTATGTATTGTAACCCGATGTTTATTCCAGGATGTATTTGTAATGTACTTGAGTCATGTCATGCCCCAATGTTCCTATCGAGAAGTTCTATAATGTAAACAAGTCATGTAAAGTTATTGTGGGTAACCCTCCTATTGATCAAGGGTTAAAGTCCCTGCAGTTCTGGGTCACTAGGGTTATTAGACTCTCCTAGAGAAGTCGGCCCTAGTAGGGTTTACTCATGTCGGGAATTAGTATAAATAGAGATCTAGCCTCTTTATTTAGTACACACTCAGTCACACTCAGTTGTAGCGCATAGCTGAGGAAGAAGAAGACACTAGGGCTAGGAAGAAAGAGGTTACTGTTGTCGAGAGATCATCTTATTGTTTTGGGGTTTCACTTTTGGTGTTGATTCTATCTCTAAGGAAGTTGCGGGGTTTTCTCCATTTATGGTTTCCCTGAGGAAAAACACTGTGTTCATTGTCTCTTGTGTTTGATTGTTGTACTTGTTATTCTCTCAGTTAAAGATCCTAACATAATGCAAGATAGAATGATAAAATCTAACATGGTATTAGAGCTGAGAAGAAGACACTATGCAGATGCGGGAACTAGGGCTTCCTACTTTGTGGATCTCTCTCCATAAATTTTTAGAAAAAGAAGATTGGAATAACTCTCCTCCTTAGGGTGCATCTTTCTATCAAAGTAGAATCCAATTATGAGGTTTTTTAGTTTTGGACCCGACATTACTGCTGGAAATTAGGGCTTTCCATAGAATTGGAATTTTTCAGTGAGCCCGGGCCTAGATTGATCTCCTCCTCAAAATCAAATTTATGGATCAAGATCAAAGCATTTGGTTGGACAGAACTCCGAAAAAGAAAAACCCTAATCTGCTTTTGATCCAGCACTGCAGAATTTCAGCTCCAAATCCCAATCCGACATATTGAACTGGTAAGATCTAAATATTTTGTATTTCCATTTGAGGTTCTCAGTTAATATGTCTCATCATACCAAGCTTGATGAAATGCTTGAGGGAGCTGATAAATTCCAAGCCTGGAAGTCTAGGATCTCCCTGGTCCTAGAAGAAAATGAGTTGGACTCCTATATCAATGAGGAGGTTCCAGTTCCAGATGGAGATGAGGCTAAGGCCTTACACAAGAAGAAGTTGTTTATGGTAAAGAGGATCATTGTTGATTCAATCAAGGATCACCTCATACCACAGGTGTCCTCCCTAAAGACACCTAAAGCTATGTTTGATGCCCTAACCAAATTGTTTGAAGGGAAAAACATAAACCAGAAGATGACTCTAAGAAACCAACTGAAGAATGTAAAGATCCAAAATGCTGAGACCATCCAGTCTTACTTCACAAGGGTCTCTCAGATCAAGGAACAATTGGAAGCAGTAGATGAAGAAGTGGAGAATGTAGAGGTTGTGATGACCACCTTGAATGGTCTCCCTAGATCATGGGACTCCTTTATTCAAGGGATATGTTGCAGAAAGAAGTTAGTCAAGTTCAATAGACTATGGGAAGAATGCTCTCAAGAAGAAGCTTCGATAGTAGCTCGAGAAGAAAAGATGGGAAGTGAAGATCAATCCCTTACAGCTCATTCTAAGAAAAGCAAAAGAAGTTCTCATCACTCCAGATGTAAGCATTTCTCTAAAACTAACTCTAGAAAAGACTTGTCTAGAAGTAGATGTTATACATGTGATGAAGTAGGACACTTTGCAAAAGATTGTCCTAAAATACAAAATAAGAAAAAGGGAAACAAGAGAAGACATCATGCTCATGCTGCAGAGGATGATGAAGCATCCAAGAAGAGAACCATGTATGAAAGTGAAGACTCTTCAAGTGATGAAGAATATGTCTTGATTTCTGCTCTCATGGGAAACATCACACATGGAAGCAATGATTGACTTCTAGATAGTGGGGCTTCCAAACATATCACACGATTCAAAGAGTCCTTTGTAAAACTTTCAGAACATGAATCACCTCACAAGGTGAAACTTGGAGATGACTACCAATATCCAATAAAAGGTAGTGGGGAATCCTCCTATAATCTAGACTCTGGAAAGTCTATGAAGATACAAGATGTATTGTTTGTACCAGGACTCAAGAAGAACCTTCTCTCCATATCTGCATTAGATGAAAAAGGCATGAGGGTTGCATTTATAGATGGCTAAGTTATCATGTGGCCAACGGGAAAGACTATTAATGATGCAGTAGTGATTGGCGAACAAGAAGGAGGTCTATACAAATTGAAGGGCCATCCAGAACAAGCCTTGGTCCATCACACAGTAGAGCCAAATGAACGTTGGCATAGAAGGCTTGCACATGTCCATTATAGAGCACTACCACTTGCAAGCAAAGCTATGAAGGTCTTCCAGAAATTCAAGTAAAACATGATGGGGTCTGCAAAGGATGTCAGAAAGGAAAGAATACAAAGAAGACATTTCCAAGTAGTGAAAGAAAAGCAAAGGGAATCTTGGAAATCATCCACTCCAATGTATGTGGTCCAATGTCATCAAGCTCACTAAGCGGTTATGTGTATTATGTTTCTTTTATTGATGACTTTTCTAGGAAGACATGGATTTAATTCATGAAGAACAAAGATGAAGTATCCAGCAAGTTCAAGGAATTCAAAGCCTTGATCAAGAATCACACAGAAAATAAGATCAAGACCTTTAGATCAGATAATGGTGGAGAATTCACATCAAATGAATTCAAAGAGTTATGCAAAGACTCAGGGATTAAGAGGGAGTTGTCCACTCCTTATAATCCACAACAAAATGGGATTGTAGAAAGGAAGAACAGAACTGTCATGGAAGCTGCAAGAGATATTCTTCATGATCAAGATCTTCCTATGCATGTTTGGGCAGAAGCTACCCAAACAACAGTGTATGTACAGAACCGTACTCCACATAGAGTACTCGAGAAGAAGACTCCTGAAGAAGTCTTCTCCGACAAGAAACCAAAAGTCATCCATCTCAGAATATTCGGCTGTCTAGTGTACATACACATTCCAAAAGAGAAGAGGACTAAATTAGATCCTTCAGGAAAGAAGGGTATATTTGTGGGATACTCTGAAAGCTCGAAGGCTTACAGAATATACTTCCCATGATTCAAGAATATCGACACCAACAGGGATGTGACATTTCATGAAGACTCAGCTTACAACAAATCCAGAAAGAGACCTGCTGAAGAACCTGTAGAAGCAAAAGCACCTAGAATTCATGATACAACCATGAATGAAGAAGCTCAAGAAGAAGATCGAGAATTTGAAGAACCTCAAGAACCTGTAGATCCACCTCCAGAGAAGAATTCTCATAAGAGGAAACTTGCTTGGGTATGAGAAGCTATCCAAGGTGCGGAAAGATATGGGGCTCCAAAAGAGAATCACAGAGAAAGAAAGAGGACCAGATCCTACTCCAAGTATGTAGCATTACTATGTGATTTCATTGATAAAGAACCTTCAAATTATGAAGAAGTGGTAGAATGGAAAGAACGGAAGGATGCTATGATCGAAGAGTATTAATCGATCATGAAGAATGATGTTTGAGATGTTGTACCAAGACTAGAAGGGAAGTTAGTTGTAACTTCCAAATGGATCTACAAGATCAAGCATGTTGCAGAAGGTAGCATAGAAAAATATAAAGCAAGATTTGTTGCTTGTGGTTTCTCCCAGAAAGAAGGAATAGATTATGAAGAAACCTTTGCACCTATAGCCAGATTCACTTCCACTAGATTAGTACTTGTTCTGGCTACAGTAATGAATTGGAAGATACACCAAATGGATGTCAAGACTGCTTTATTGAATGGTGTAGTAGAAGAGGAAGTGTATGTGGAGCAGCCACTCGGTTTTGGGACACATGACAGGGAGTCTCATGTATGTAGATTGAAGAAAGCCTTGTATGGTTTGAAACAAGCACCTATGACATGGTACGGCACAATTGACAGCTTTCTATCCAATTTGGGCTTTACTATGAGTAAAGCAAATTCCAACCTTTACTGCAAGGTTGAAGATGGCAACTCAGTGATGCTCCTACTGTATGTAGATGATCTGTTTGTAACAGGTATGGATGGGTTGATTACTGATACCAAGAGAAATCTTGCTGCTAAGTTTGAAATGAAAGACTTGGGTATGATGCATTATTTTCTAGGCATGGAGGTGTGGCAGAGTGCATATGGGATTTCCCTAGGACAAGGGAAATATACGGTAGAGATCTTGAAGAGATTTAGGATGATGGATTGCAAGGCCATGACCACACCCATGGCATCAAACCTGAAGCTATTGAGTAATGCTTAATTAGAAGCGGTTGATTCCATGATGTATCGTCAGATGATTGGGTCCTTGATGTACCTAACGAACATGAGACCAGATATTTGCTTTGCCATGAACACCTTGAGCTAGTACTTCTTGATAGATCCAAGACATGTTCACTTGATTGTTTCAAAGCATATTCTAAGGTACCTGAGGGGTACAATTGATTATGGGATCAAGTATGATACGAATTAGAAGATTAACCTAGAGGGTTATGTTGATTTAGATTAGGCAGGAAGTGCCATTGATAGGAAGAGCACTTCAAGATGTTGTTTCAGTATGGGATCAGGTGTGATATCTTGGTTTAGCAGGAAGCAATCATGTGTGGCACTGAGTACAGTTGAAGCAGAGTATGTCACAGGTTGTTCAGCTAGTTGTGAGGTAGTATGGTTGAGGAAGATACTGTCTGAATTATTTGATCTCCATATGGATGCTACTTGTATACATTGTGACAACCAGAGTTGTGTTAAGTTGTCGAAGAAACCAGTGTTCCATGACAAGTTGAAGCATATCGACATCAAGTATCACTATATCAGGGATATGGTGCAGAGGGGAGTAGTGAAGCTCTAGTATGTTGCAATGGATGAACAAATTGATGATGTGTTGATGAAGCCATTGGCTAGAGTGATCATTGAGTACTTTAGGGAGAAGATTGGTGTTCTCCAGATTGAGGTCCCTTCCAAGGGGAAGTGGTGAGTCTGTAAGCCATTCTGATGAGTAGGTTAGATGTAAGGGCTGAGCCATTCTATCATGGTGAGAGGATTGGTTCATTCCATGTCATATATGAGTGCTGAGCCATTCTGATATGACTGTAGGATTGGTTCCTACATGATCAGATATAAGGGCTATTGCCATTATTGGAATGGAGGTGCCTAGTCAGTTACTGGGAATACTTGGTCTAGGACTGAGGGCCTTTCTAATACGATTGTAAGATGTAGTCTTACATTATTAGATGTGAGCGCATGGCCATTCTGATTTGATTGAGGGATGTGTTCCCACTTGATTAGATATAAGAGTTGTTTCCATTTTGTCATGGTGAGAGGATTGCTTCCTTCCATGTCAGATGTGAGTGCCGACCATTCTGATGTGACTGTAGGATTAGTTCCTACATGATCAGATGTAAGGACTACCGCCTTTCTGATGAGTCAAGGTTAGATGTGAGTGTCGGCCATTCTGATGTGACTGTAGGATTGGTTCCTATATGATCAGATGTAAGGGCTACCGCCATTCTGTCATGGTGAGAGGATTGTTTCCTTCCATGTCAGATGTGAGTGTTGGTCATTCTGAATTAGGGTCAGATGTAAGGTCTATCACCTTTCTGATGAGTCAAGTTCAGATGTGAGTTCTAGCCATTCTGACTTAGGGTCAGATGTAAGGGCTACTGCCATTCTCTGAATGGAAGCACCTAATCAGTTACCAGGAACCCTCAGTCTAGGACTGAGTGCCTTTCTGACGAGTCAAGGTTAGATGTAAGTGTTGTTCATTTTTGACGAGTCAAGGTCATTTGTGAGTTCTGGCTATTCTGACTTAGGGTCAGATATAAGGGCTACCAAATACCTACAAGGAGGTAGGCCTACAACCAACATGAGAAAGGGTTGGCTCTGTAGAACTTCCTGTGACAAGAAGAATCATGAGATAGCACATATGATGATGACCTAGTGATGGTCTAGATTGAGCTATGATTCAGATCCAGTTATGATGTCTCTGAAATGATCCATATTGAGTGATGATCCAAATCTAGCAGTGATGATCTAGATCAAGTGATGATCCAGATCCAGTGATGATGATCCAGATCCAGTGATGATCCAGATCCAGTGATGATGATCTAGATCAAGTGATGATCCAGATCCAGATGAAGATGACGAGAACTTGATGATGACCCAGATGATACAGAGAAGAATACTTGTGCTAAAAATTGTGTCGAGAGAATACCTTCCTAGTTAAGAGGGAGTGTTGATGTATATGTAACTTTGGAATGTATTCACTTGTATTTATTATGTATTGTAACCTGATGTTTATTCTGGGATGTATTTGTAATGTAGTACTTGAGTCATGTCATGCCCCAATGTTCCTATCGGGAAGTTCTATAATGTAAACAATTCATGTCAAGTTATTGTGGGTAACCCTCCTATTGATCAAGGGTTAAAGTCCCCGCAGTTCTAGGGCACTAGGGTTATTAGAATCTCCTAGAGAAGTCTACCCTAGTAGGGTTTAGTCATGTCAAGAATTAGTATAAATAGAGAGCTATCATCTCTATTTAGTACACACTCACTCACACTCAATTCTAGCGCATAGCTAAGGAAGAAGAAGACACTAGGGCTAGGAAGAAAGAGGTTACTCATGTCAGGAGATCATCTTACTATTTTGGGGTTTTACTTTTGGTGTTGATTCTATCTTTGAGGAAGTTGCAAGGTTTTCTCCATTTATGGTTTCCCCGATGAAAAACACTGTGTTCATTGTCTCTTGTGTTTGATTGTTGTACTTGTTATTCTCTCAGTTAAAGATCCTAACATAATGCTAGCTTGAATGATAAAATCTAACAACATGACGAGTGCAGAAACAGAAATAAGAAGTGCACAAAAATCTATACAAAACAAAAATGAACAGATATAAATTTAAAAGTAGGTTAGTATGAAATAAATGCTAGCCCAAAAAAATGAAAGAAATCCAAAATTTTACACTACAAAACTGTTAAAACTTGCATAAAAAAACAAAATCGCATTTGCAAAAAAAGAAAATACTTTGCAGAAAAATAAGCACGCTTGCAGAAACAACAAAGGAACAATAAGGATTTGGGGCACCCCATTATAGTGGATGCGTCTGGCTGTTACACCACGGAAATTCTGGAAATTTCATAGTGAATTCGTCCTTGCATCTTACCGTTTTCCCGTCCCTCTTGCTATGTAATATAAAAGTAATCTATCTATCTATCTAAACTCTAATCCCTTTTAGCACCTCCCCGACAACGATGCCAAAATGTTGAAGCAAATATTAAACAAATTATAACAGAATTCCAATGATTTAATTGTCAACCCAGAGAGAATGTAAACTTGTGAGGTACAAACAAAATATATGCAGGGGCAAAGAGTCGTTGAACTTAATCTATAACTGAAATTGAATTAAACTTGCAAAATTAGGAAATGACATGTAAATAAATATGATCTAAGATAACATAAGAATGCATAAAATAAACTTGTATAAAGAAAATAACATCACTAATAGAAAATGAGAAATTAATGACTAAAAAAATGACTAAAATTAGGCTATAAATGACTATTTTTGAGTCGGTGACTAATAGTAGCAAATTTCCACTATCTTATAGCTAGTCGTATTTCACTAGTCATTAATAGCTTGACATAGTAGTCATTAATTTAGTTATTGATATACAATGATTTAGTCATTGATAGTTAATGATTTAATCATTGATTTAGTCATTGATTTAGTCATGAATTTAATCATTGATTTAGTCACTGAGCTAGTCATTGATTTAGTCGTTGATTTAGTCACTGATTGCAACCATTAATGACCAAATATATGACTAAATAAACTACTAGATGCTAACATATCAATGACTAAGCTAAATATGACTAAAATATGGAAAATTAGCTACTAATAGTTGTATATATGCGAATTTAGTCGTTTTTGTAGTCACAAATTTATGATAAGGCATGGAGGAATCGAACCACCAACCTCCTACCTATAATTAGGTAGGCGCTCTACCATTGAGCTAGCACCCTTTAAGAAGTTGTTATTGCTTGACAATTATAATATTCAAACAAATTTATGATAGATATCAATCTACAAACTACATAATTATTACTATTACAACTTACAAGTCACTAGTATTTATGATAAACTAATTCCTGAGAGCTATGTACAATTTTCCCTGTAACTAAAGCTAATAAAAATACTACAAATACTCTTACCAAAGAGATTTAGTGATGAGTACCTCTTCCCATTATTCATCATTATCATTCTTATATTCCAAAAAAGAGTCCTTCCTGAAAGGATTTCGAAGCCCAATGCCATCACTGCATCAAGAACAAAGAGTCAGAAACAAAACTTTCCCTCCTATCTACTACAATATTAAGAATCCATGAGCTTCAAGGTGTTTCAGATGTTCCTCATCATGGGCTATCAAAATTAAAACACAACATGTTACTTTGATAATTAATAAACTTAAAATTATGCAAAGTATATTCACCTTTTCTTTGAGAAGGTTCCATAATAAGCAAATCTATGGTTGTGATCAAACTGCGAAAGGTTTCTTCTCTTATTGTGAAGCCTATTTTATTGTGAAGCCTATTTTAGCTTTAAATCAAGTGATAAACATTCTAAGAGCCAGGAAGATTCAGAAACTTATTGCTAATGGAGACTCAACAATTATCATTTGCAAAATTAGAGACTTGACTCCCTCTGCACCGTAATGTCTTGCAAAAATGATCTCTAGACCTAGAATTCAAAGAATTGCAAGTATTTTGACTTGGGGAATTGCAAGTATTTAGCATTGAATCATTTACTGTTTCAAAGGTACCATTTTGTATGGAGGAGTTATGCTTTGTGAATCATTATTCCTTGGCTATAAGGGCACCTAATAGTGGATTCAATAATTAAAGATTTGTGTTGCAAATATAAAGAGAAATACCCTGCTCCTACAACATTGCGTCTTTAGAGAAACCTTTAAGAGGTTGTATATTTGGATTCTAGATGATGATACCAGTTATTTGAAAGGCAGGACAACTGGTTAAGCATGAATTAAACTTGAAAAACTTGCAAACTATTAGGTATAACAAAATATATATAGGCTCTGTGTTGAGATGTACAGGATCTGAAACAACTTCCATGATGATTGGACAATAGTTCACAGAGAGAAATAACCATTGATAAGAATTGAACTTTCCTTAGAATGTATGGTCACCTAAAATAAGACTACACTAAAATTTAGATTCTAGTAAGCTTTTGAGATTAACTAAACCTATCAAAAAGGTTGGAGAGACTGGTATTCTACAGTGTTCTTATAATGCATAGGTGCATAAAGGCATATTCTTATCAAGATTTATGACTTTCAAAATGAAGGAATTTACTTGACCATGAAATGCACATTTATGATGAAGCGAATGATAGAGAAAATCATGATGAGGTTCATATTCCCCATTTGAACTGCCTATAAGAAACTATTTCTTCATAATGGTAATAAAGCATGTCTCCATCCTGCTTGAGTGGAATGTGAAAGTGCCATGCCCTAATTATCTGATTATGAATTAGTTTTAAGTTCCAATTCCCTTCAGGCCCTATGGCATGTTTACACCTTCCACTCTGACTCCCCACGTGGGATGCATTGCTTCTTCAATGGAATATAAGAGCCTCACTAAGACCTGGGTCTCGTATTTTGGTGTGGAGTTATATTTACAAGTACAAAGTTCAAGGTTCATGAAGAATTGTTCAAAACCTACTATTAAACAACATTATAACATAGGGTATGTTTTTGCGGGAGGATAGAGGCAGGGCAGAGCAGACGGTAAGAGTAAGAGAGGGTCTGACCTAGCTAATTTAAAGAAAAAAAATCTAAATCTTGGTTGAATTAGAGATTGAATAGTCTCTTAGTAAGGGGTAATGTGTTGGTGAGTGAGTGTAGTGCTAAGGACTTATATTTATTTTCTCGTAGGCGCCGATTTTGGAAAGTGATGCTAAGAAGTCCCCAAGATGGCCAAGGGATATCTAATAATCCTACACGACATTGGTAATGTCCTAGTGCAACTTAGGGACATCCCCTGTGCAGTGTTAGATCTTAAAAGATAGGCTCATCTGAAAATGGTTATCTCTTGTATTTAGATCCATAAAAATAAGTCTATATCCATAGATAACAAACTTGGAAAAATACAAAGGATTAAAATGGCTGGATAAAAGGAAACAAAAGCTGTAAATGCCATATTAGCAAGAGGTAAAACACAATTATTAAAAGAAAATTAATAATATCCAACAACAAAAGAAGACAAAACTCACCCTTGGCCTCTAAAGGAACCAAAAATGTGCTTGCCTCTGAAGTACTCTAAAATCCTTGCACCTTTGGGCCAGAAGCATTATTAGATAGTCCATTAATATTCAATAGTTCATGTCCATTTGTGCTTTCCAAAACATCTTGTCCATTTTCCCACTCCCTTTGCAATTGCCTAGACGATGCCAAATTGGGAGTGGAATAATGGCTTGATCTTTCTATAGAACCTTTTGACCTTGCAAATAAAAATCTTGACTGCTTGCCATTATGAGACTTCCATGAACTTGATATTTCCTTTGATGGCCCATTGCATTTATCAGTCTCAACAAGGAGCAAATTTGCTAAATTGTCAGGACTATTTAATACACTATCATCTGAATCAAAATTCAAAGACAATATGTTTGAAATTATACTATTTTCTCCAACATCTGAGCCATTCATATAAACTTCTGGAAGGACAAGCATTAGAATCTCTACAACACCAGATTCTCCAAGCATTCTAGCTTTCCAGAATAGGGATTAGAATCTCTAGCAATTTCTACTTTCTCAGGAAATATATATATTGAAGGGGAAATAATAGAAAATCAATATCCCATCAAAAGTATGCAATAAGGTGGAAATAATATTAAAGTAAAGAGTATAATTTTATAATTTTGAAAATAAAAGAAAAATAAATCAAAGGATGATGTACAATTTGTCCAAAACATAATGAATAAGAGACAAAACTTGTCTTTGGTGATAATATATAGATATATATGCTCCATAAAAAATATCTCTATGTCCATCCAATTGTTCAACCAACTCTAGGTCACTAGTCAATATGTCACATCTGCAAAAACAACATTTTTCAGAACACATGCCCCACACGAGCATACACACATAATGAAATCCTTAAGTGGGATACATGTTTGATTAAAAATAACTTACTCATATCTCTGTGACTTTTCAAGATTGGTGACCATCTCAAACCCATAATTTCGACTAGCATCTACAATGCTAATAGACTTCATGAGCAGAACTTTATCCCCCCTACATGCACAAATTCTTTAATCAATTAGACCCATACAGAAAAATTCTTTAATCAATGAGCAGAACTTACAAATACACATAAAAATATACAATACCATATCAAAAATTTCTTAATTAATCCCATAGATTATGCAAAGAATTTCAAAAATGCCAGGAAAATTAAGTAGGTAAAAGACAATAAGAACTTGGTCAATCAGCATATGGTTTAGCAAATCAATGATAAGTGGGTTGATGATTTTTGAGATGATGGATTGAAACACAACCCAACCTCTATAGAACTTTGAACCTAATGAAAATCTTGGAAACTATGATAGGAAAAAGATGGATAAAGGTCAAGTACTATTGGTCCCTATAATTACATCTCTTTGGCACATCTCACAAAAATTGAATAAAGATTTTCTATATCAAATATCGCAACAGGTGAAGGAACCTTTAAATCAAATACTGCAAAAAAGGAACATATCATATAGGAAAATTCAAGAAATTATAAGATGGTTCAATTATAAAGGAAAACAATCCTTTAAAGGAGGGCCACTTCTTAAGTCTTAAAGAGGAACAACATCTGGTAAAAGATTATGGCAGTGTATCTGATTAACCTCTTAACTTCCCCTGCCTTTGGTGGTTGGTAACACACAATAAAATGCTTATGTAGTTAAAGAGGAGTGAATGAAAATTTAAAATTTCCCCAAAATGTGAAGGTTGTCAAGTAGCAAAACAAATAACTCAACATACTTTCCTGGAATGCAAACTCGAAAAGAAAGTCTAGGACCTTTTGACCAGTTTATGAGCAACTCAAAAAATCAACATTGTTGGTGGGATTTTTCAATATTGGACTAACCCTTTTTTGTTTGGAATCCTCTAGAAGATATGGGAGAACAGCATACATTATATCCTATGGCATATTTGTAAAAGTAAAACTAAAAAAATAGTTGAAGACAAGAACCTCAATGCATACCAAATCTAGAGTAAGGTTGAGAAACTCAATGCATAACAACATTTTTTTCAAAACAAAAGATGTAACCATCCTACTGACCATACCCAAGCAAGAAGGAATTAATGAGATTAAAACTTATGGTAATTCCAAGATAATAGGGCATTGGTTTAATGGCGAAAGATCCCAAAGAAACCTATGTCTTCATAGCAGGCACAACCAACAGAAGACTTGAAAATCAGCTTTGGGTCAATATATTTTAATCATATTCCATCAAGAGCATAACCAAGTAATATTTCATACATAATCTCAATTTCCTTTTTGGTTTACATCATGCACAGAAAGAATTTTAGATATTAACAATGCGACGAAAATATATCATGATGAAATGCTTGTTCTGTAGTGGCAAATCTGCATCTTTATATTGAAGCTTAAAATTGCACTACATCTCACCATATAAGAAAGAAATAAAATGGTGTATATGAATACATGATTATGTCATTTAATTCTTTCAAGCATCAGCTATAAACTTACTCGTTTGAATGAGATTCTCTATTCCAAGGATTGATAAAGGTCGAAGCATTGGATCCTAAAAGATGCATTCTTTGCTGCTAATATTGTCAATAAAGATTGATTCTATAGTTTTCATATCATCATAGTTTTTTTATGAACATGAAAATGTTAAAATATGTATATCAAACCATCCCTCGCAACAAGAATCACCTGAGATAATTATAAAAAGTTTCAGTATAAAAACAAAATTCAATGACTAAAAAAACTTAATCCCTCATAAATGGATTATTACCTATGATGGGGAAATTTATAGAGTTGTAGCAAAATTCCTTGTAACACGAGACTGCAAGCATTGAAACCATTTCAAAAAAGAGATCTCACAACACTTTGAAACTATAAGTTCAAATCTGTTGATATCAGGTTCACATCTATGCAATTGAACTACAACATTGTAGGGTTGTCATCCTTTGGGAACCTAGGAAGCGAAGTGGTCAGGAAAACGAGTCTGCAAGCATTGAAACCATTTCAGAAAACTTACAGGATTGGTTAAATGCATGCTGAATATTTATTATATACCTACATTGATATGAAGAACAATTCTTAGTGATAGTATGGAAACAAGGAAAAAGATCTTCAGTAGGAATTTATGGAAGCAGAAATAAGCTACTTTCTTATGGTATGTGCAATGAGATTTCTAGCATATATGAAAAAATGCCTGTTATTACCAAACACCATAGTATTTAAGGGTTGTAACACTGCAACAACAATCATGTACTAGATCTAGATTATGTCCTAACATAGCTTGCACTAAATTTGAAAAATAGGTAGCTTCTCCATATAGTAAGGTTCACAAATATGAAATTCTGCTGGAAAATCCACAGTAGCAAGTACATTTGTCACAGAGGCAGGGAATCCACATATGGTTTCAAACTCCAATCTATTGCATGCAAAGAGAACTTCTCACAAAAGTCTTCGTTTCCAAAAGTTGTACATTCCACAGAACTTCTGTATATACAGAGGGCTAACCTAGTGGAGATCCCCTCATTAATTAAATTAATACCCTTCATAACTCTATCTATAAGAATGGGTTACTACCCCTCCATAACTTAACTCTGCATAACCCCCTTTACTAAATGGATAGATTCTCTCATTGCACCCTACCCTGCATCAATAGCTACAAAATGGGTAACTATTCTGCATAACTCTATACAAAATCTGTAACAACCCTTCTAAAATGCCTAAACTGCATTAATAAGCACCAAATCCTCAACTGCCCTACACCAAAAGTTATATGCAACTGAGTTAAAACAATGACAACTAGATAATAGTGAAAGAAGAGACATACAATGAGAGTTTTCAGGTCTAAGAATTGGTTTTCTCTTCAAAGTTGAAGTGCTCATTTGTGATGGATTGGTTAGGATTCAGGAGTGCAGTATCAATAATCACTTTGGATCGTGTGAAAGTTTCATTGGCTACAATCAAGGAATTAATGACGAATTCAGTAAGAGGTTAAAAGCAGAGAGGATCCCTCCACCGAATGAATTTCTGAAGGATTTCTTTGTCAAGAGTGAACGAGGATTATAAAATTTTATATCAAGGTGAAATTTCGGGTTATTGCAGATTTAGATAAGTCGTAAAGTGCACAATATCAAACCTCCACTTCTAACTCTTACATGGAACTCTCTGTCTAGACAAAACGTTTTTGACAAATTTCAGTGAGAGGGGAACAAGGAGATGGTGATAAGTTTTGGGGATGGCTGAAGAGATTCCCAAATTTCAAGGGGTGACAGGGAACAATAGCAGGGGATAGCATATTGGACCACCAAACATTGAAAAAGGATGAAAATTATGAAGTATATTCAAAGTTCAAATAACTAGTAATTATAATAACAAATATACATAACACAACAATAGAATAATTTATAATTCTCCAAGCTCAAAAATGCTACTACTCAAAACTGCTCATTATTGCTCTTGGAACTTGGAAGTCGTCACTTGGAAATTGATTCTTTGATATTTTTGCTAGTGTGGGGTGTTTAAAATAGAATGTGAGGGCTTCATAAGTGGTAAGTGGAAAAAAATGTTAACATTTTAAATGTATTTTCGGTAATGTGATGCTGTAGAGGATGATTGGGCATCCCCTGTGGGGTCATTGAGTATCTTGGTGTCCTCACCCAATCACCATTTATGGTATGAACTGTGTAGGGGATGCATCCCTTTGGTTTTTTTTTGGATAGACATAATTTAGCAGACAACCTTTTTTTGGATTTCAGGGTTCGCATGAATCCACTGGATTATATCATGCATGAGGATATGGGATTAGAATTAGTCAAGACCACCAAGCTAACGGATTTTGCAACAAGCAATCATCTATTGGAGATAATGTAGGCATGGGTTTCCTTCTAACATGTTTTTCAAGTGCATCATTCTTATTTTCTTGCAAAGTAATATATATATA
>LPNX010220012.1:0-18224 GCA_001517045.1 Pseudotsuga menziesii
ATATATATATATATATATATATATATATATATATATATATATAATGTTTTTCCAAATGGTCAAAATTGTAATTTATGAATGAGATTTATTTGTTGTTTTTATATAACAAATTTAGTCCCGAGTCCCATGGTATTCATAAATAATAAATTTATGAATACCATTTGAGAGAGATATGTCATGATATCAGAAGTCAAGAGACATGTGCCCAGCCAATTGGTGAGGCCCCTCTTGCACGTCCAATTTTTGGATGTTAGACTGATAAATGACATGTCAATAACCTCAATATGTATAATCAGGATAAAAGTGAAAAAATGATACAGTAGGTTCATCCCATGGTATTCATAAATTATAAACTTATGAATACCATTTCAGAGCTAGAGGTGTCTTCATTTTAGAAGTCAAGAGACATGTGCTCAGCCAATTGGTGAGGCCACTCGTGCACATCCAATTTTTGGATGTTATTCTAGAAAATGACATGTCAATGACCTCAATATCTATAATCATGAGAAACCTGAAAATTATTTATTAGGTTTTGTTAAACATATATGTGGCCCCACCGAAAAGCGAATTTATTCCCCTTTACCATTCCATTGTTGGATGAAAGACATACGATTTGTAACCGAGTCCAGAGTCCCATGGTATTCATAAATTATAACTTTATGAATACCATTTGAGAGAGATGTGTCATGATGTCAGAAGTCAAGAGACATGTGCTCAGCCAATTGGTGAGGCCCCTCTTGCACGTCCAAATTTTGGATGTTAGACTAATAAATGACATGTCAATGACCTCAATATGTATAATCATGATAAAAATAAAAAAATGACACATTAGGTTCATCCCATGGTATTCATAAATTATAAACTTATGAATACCATTTCAGAGCTAGAGGTGTCTTTATGTCAGAAGTCAAGAGACATGTGCTCAGCCAATTGGTGAGGCCACTAATGACATGTCAATGACCTCAATATCTATAATCATGAAAAAACTGAAAATGATATATTAGGTTTTGATGAACATATATGTGGCCCCACCAAAAAACGAATTTATTCCCATTTACCATTCCATTGTTGGATGATAGACATAGGATACGTAACATTGACATGTCGTTTATCGCTCTAACATCCGCTTTTGGATGTTGGACGCATAAATCACAAGACAATGACCTCAAAATTGGAATTGGAAGATAAATTTTGTTTGACATAGACATTGCTTTATGTCAACAAGTGAAGTTATGTTCTATGTATAAAATGGAAAAATTAATATTTTTTCATTTTTATTGCTTTTGTTCATAACCATATGATTTTTCATTGTTTTGTTATATAGCCACAAATGGATCCTGCCATCTGGAGTTTGTTGCCAATGGAGATATTGGAAATGATTTTGTTGTGGGTTCCTTTTTCAACATTGATCCGGTTCGCATCAACTTCTAAACATTTCCAGGCAATTTTGTGGCAACGAGCATTTAGAACTTCTTGGTTGAACAATCACATAGCTGAAGTTGGTTTTTTTGTTGAAGTTTGGCGGCCATAAGAGATTGAAATACTATATAAGTTTATAAATTATGTGGGCCACACATCTTTTCTACATATTACCAATCCAGAAAACAATTGGACAATTGAATGCACAGCTGGTTCAAACATTTTGCTATCAAAGTTTTGTCCATTGCCAGGTCACAAGTGCTACTCTATTATTAACCCATTCGAAAGATGGTTTTTATATATAGGCGTGATTGAAATTGGAGTGCTTGGATTCTTCACACTCATAAGCAACATCAGTGATCAGAAACAGGGATGGATAGTTGTTCGTCATGAAGAGAACATACATGGTTCAAAATTTTTTGTTTCCAACAATGTGAATAGAGATTGCAGAGAAATTGATGCAACTAGCTTCATTCCAACCCCTCCTAAAGATGCAGTTCTTTTTAACGAAAAAATATATTGGATACATATGAGAATCATTTCAGAGGAAGATGCTCTATATTCCTATAGTATGTGGTCACTTGAAATTGGATTGAACAAATGGGGTAGTCATGCAATTCATACAGGACGCATCAAAGGGTCCAAGTGTTTGACTGTACATCAAAACCAATTGTTATGTCTTGTGAACGATGGTAGGACAACTATATGGTCCATAACTGAAATGATAGATCTGAGGATTAGTGCATCTGCAGTTGAAGAGGTGCACGGGTTTTGGATATTTGGAAGAGATTTGAGATGGACCCTTTTAGAGGTTATGACATTCCATATAAACACACGTTGTCCAAGGTACCTTCCATTTCAGGCTGTGGGGAGTTTTATTCTCATGTGTAGGTATGGCCAAACCCCGTACATATATTATGACCTCAACACTTGCAGGGTTACTTGTGTAGGACCCGATGAAGGATCCTTGCTCCGAATTCATAAATTTCCTTTGCCAGTAGACATCCAATGTACCAACATTGTAATGTCTAGAAATTTTTGCCCTCTAACTCCAAGCATGAAAGCATTCGAGGATTTACTCCCTTTTCCTACAAATTATGATGAGTCGTTGGACAGTTATGGCATGTAAACAATATGCAAAAAAAACTTTTCTTTGCATATTTTGTGAATTTTGATCATCTTTTTATATTATCTACATCCATGTAATCATTACATATATACCTAAAAAATTATATTGCACCAAATCATATCCATTGTGGATGCTAAATTTTATTGTACTGTATTTTTTTTTTTGCAATCATATTAACATTTTGTCATTTTTTTTTGTACTTCAGTTTGCACAAGTAACATACCAAAAAATGTTTCCCTTGGTCTAGCACTTTTAAATTATACTTATGCTTGCAAATAAAAAAATGTGATTTATGAGTATTTGGAATTGGAGGCATATTTACATAATTCCATTTGCTAACCGATTCTCTTATTTTGTGTTATAGAAATGGACATGGTCACTGCGATTTGGAAATATCTACCAATAGACATACTTGAAATGATCTTTCTTTGGTTGCCTTTATCTATGATTATCCGTTTGAAAATGGTTTGCAAAGGTTGGAATCGTATTGTGTCTGAAAACAATTTCATCTCACAATGGAAACACAATCAAACAAAAGAATATGGAGTTTTGGTTGGTTTTGGCTCTTCTGGTAGACATCGGTTCGTTGCCCATTACATTAGCCAAAAAGGAAAATGTTCATCTCTTTCTATGCAAGTACTAAACAACGACTACAAAATTGAATCCACATGTGGTTCAATTGTTGCAGTTTCATCCCCCAGTATCTTATATTGAAAAAGAAACTACTGCATCACCAATCCATTCACAAAGACTTGTACATTTGTAGGGTCTCTTGGACTTTGTCATTGGGGTTTCTTTACATTGCTGAAAAATTTTGAGCAAAAAAAATACCATTGGGTAGCATTGAAACATATATATGTAGAGTTTCAAACAAAATATTTTATTTCCAGCAGTATTCGTATGCAGTGGAGACAAACATGTCATGTCGATGGCGATGTTTTGCGGCCCAAAAATCCCATATTGTATAATGAAACAATGTTATGGGTGGATAGTCATGTGGTTTCTAGAGATAATCATATATGTATATACAAGCTATGTTGGATAGATCTTCAGGATAACAAATGGGGGTTCCAGTTTATTCCACACTCAAATTCAACATTATCGATTAGCCTAGCATGTTATCGCAATGAGATTCTTTGTTTTATAAATGATGGGAGAACTACAATGAGGTCTATAGAACCAACAAAAAATCAATATGGTTCAACAAATTCTTCGATAAGGATTGGATGTTTAGAAGGTGGATTGCGATGGAGCATCATGTCTAATTTGACCTCGGGCATTAATGGCAAATGAAGGGGGTATTTTCCTGTTGCAACACTTGATAATTACTTTCTCATGTGCAGATACGACCATCTTACTTTTGGTTTCTATGACTTCAACGACGCACATTCTAATTTTGTAGGCGAGGATAGAATGTTGGATTCTGCATTATCCAAACTTGAAAATCAAACACACTTAACTGTTGTTGAGCTTGTAGACAACATATCCATCATTCTAAGTAGCCCAAACATGGATTCTATTGATGATGTGTTTTCGATGGGATAATATAAACATATATGGCATGTAACTTACATGTATGTTATGCAAGTTGACATGTTTGGGCACGGGTCTTAATCATACCTATTCAAAATATTTCTTCCCAACCTACTTTACCGGATTTTTTGCAGTCAGTGATACATATGGAATTTTACTTACATGTACTTATGCAAATCGACATCTTCAATAATTCATTACCATGCTTATTGGATTTGTCTCTTCTGATGTTTGCCAATTTAAATTCTCTATGAAATAGAAATTATTCATACATGCCAATTTTTATTTTCTTTGATAGAACACTTCATTACAATATTATTTTATATCTTGGCAATCTTTGGCAAAACAAATATTATAAGTTATTATTTGAATAAAATTTTAAAATCTTAGAAATATTAAAAAATAATCTTTGAATAAAGTTGAAAACTGTTATGTTTGTGTTTCTTTTTGCTATACCTGTAACATTACTTTGTACAGTAAAATGGTTTCACATAAACTAATTTTTTTATGCTCGTGTAGATATGTCGTCAGACAAAAACAATAATTCGAGCAGTGAGAAGAACTTGATGGAAACATCGCATCACGCAAAAAACGAATCCTCGCGAAAACACTATAATAAAAAAAAGGAAGGCATTAATAGGAAATGTCATTTCGTATACCAAGAGAATAGTGAGCAAATTGGCGAACAGATAAGAGAACAACATGGTCCTTCCTTTGCAAATGTCATTGATTCTCAGGGGGAGCCCGCTAAATTCCAATGCATATTTGATATAATGAGGAGATCAAATCGCCGAATTCAAATTATATCATCACATCCAACATCTAGCAACAACTGTAACGAAACATTGAATGAAGTTATTGAACCTTTCGTAGGTCATACTTCGGGCGAAACGTTTTCTAATCATGGCATCAAGGTATAAGGATTACATTGGATTGTCTATATTTGAAAAATTATTTATTTGTACAATATAGATATACTTACACACATGTTCAATGTTTAGATAACTACTCGCAACAATTTTCTGAATCAATCATTTGATGAGCGTGAGGAAACTATGTATACAAATCAACCAGAAATAGTACAAAATAATAACATCAAGACAGCTAAAAGAAGCAGTGGTATAAGAACAATTTCTCTTGGAACAACAAAGGACACGATTTCCAAGTCTGCTATTAATGACTCACACAGCCACGCAAACAATGCATTGCTAATGAATGAAGATCAAGGGTTTCGAAATCAAGTCGAAACCGGTTTGCAAATGTCCAGTCGGGAAAGAACTATTTCTATTGGAACAACCAAGGTATTGTTTCACCTATCCATGACAACAACCATGCATTTGACCTTCATCAAAATAAGGTAGTATTAGATACAATACTATTTCATCTTCCTGTTGAATAATTCAATGAAAAATCGTTTTGAGATTCCAGGATAATAGCATCCATGGACAAAATTGTCAAAACGACATGACATCGATCAATGTCATTCCGTCTTCTGGTGACAATGACTCTCTACAAAATGTCGGTCAAAATTATGTTGTGTGCAGCCAACTGAAGAACATGGACCTCAATCAGGAGAACAAATCTGCAGCAATGAATGATCAACCAATGATTCAAAACCAGATCATGCTCAGTAGACCAAGTGGAGATGCAGAAAGGACTATTTTTCTTGGAACATCGAAGGTCTTAGTCAGCCTGTTCGAACACAACTTCCATATTTAGATCTTACTAGAAGATTTGACATAATATTTAACAACGCCATTTTCACTTTTCAGGATAATAGTGTCAAGGCTCGTCGAGGAGACAACATTCAAACCACAACTCATCTGAACAATATGATGGAAACCAACCTTGGGTCAAGAAATTTTCATGATGAAATCAATTTGGGTCAGGCTTCAGGCGATGGTACTCGACGAAGGCAAGTCAGGAATCTACATCGTCGAAGCAACAGAAGAGAGAGATGTCAACATGTCTCACCTCACTTTCCATTGAATGGTAACGTCCATGCTCAAGATCCAGGTGTAAATATACATACATAAAGAAACATGGTTGAACTTTTCTACCATATGTCCTCTTTCCATCGAGCATTTCGTGCCGAAATTGATAAATTGTTAGTTGTGCAAATGTGTAATGTTTGTCGTGAATCATACCCTGGAATGAATGTTTTCAGACAAGATGAAGGACCCGTTTGTGTGAGATGTAGGCAAGAGCAGGGTACCCATCGTTTTTCTCGAGATAACAACATGAATCCTGGCAAACAACCTCCTGTTTTATCAATTTTGACACAGGTGGAAGAAATGCTAATAGCACGAGTGAATCCAATACTACAGGTCACACATGCACGTGGAGGTCAATATAAATACAGTGGCCATACAATTAGCTTCCCACAGGATATTGTTTCAATTGCTAATAATCTTCCTCGTCGAATTGAAGACCTAGACATATTAATTGTCAGAAGAGAAGGGCCTCCATCCAAGCACTATGATTGCATTGTTAGTAGGTCGCGAGTAATGGATGCATTGCATTACAAAATACAAGTGGACAAATATTACTGAGATGTTGAAGTTGATCTAGAATCAGTCATATGTCTCCCAGACCAGCCAACAGATGTCTCCTCTAAATTGCGTTATATCAACTCTGACATAGCTGACTCAGAGGAGATTGATGCAGAGATTGATAGATTTGGAACTCATCGACTCGAAACTCATCCTTCATCCTTTACAGCGAGAATGCCAAATGCACAAAGAGAGATAGAGGAGATACACAACTTTGTTAACAAAGAATCTTCTTTGTCAGATTTAGGTATGGAATGGCCATAGATTGGTTTGTCTCCAATAAATGAATACAACACAGAAGGTTTGTTTGACATGGCATTTCCAACATTGTTTCCCATGAGAACTGCTGATTGGTTGCAACCACGTTTGAAGGATGTCTGCTTAAATGAGTATGGGTTGCACCTACTTAAATATTGTGAGCAAAGGTTTGGAAAACATCCAAGGTTTTGGTATTTTGTATTGAACATGATAATGAGACATCGAAGCCAAGGAACAGCTACTGTATTCGTGAAAAAAAACATTGAAGATGGCATACCTACCACAATTGAAGATCCACGTAAGGAGCTGATTGAATTCCCTGACACCAAACTAGCTGAACGATAGATGCGTTTTGGTTCAATTCTTCAAGGAACGAAGGCATACTGGAACACATGTCGCAGTGAGCTTACTAACATGATATCACAAATCGGTTTCCCAACTCTATTTTTCACTCTGAGTGTAGCTGATACCAAGTGGCCAGACCTACATAAAGCTATGCCCAATTCTGCACCTGTATCTGCACAGAATCGGAATAGATGGAGAACCGATAACGTTATAAACTATCCACATATTGTTGCAAAGTATATGCATGAACGTTTCAGTATATTCTGTGATGAAATCATTGTAAAATACCTTCATGCTAAAGACTACTGGTACAGGTATGTCATTTCCTTATTCTATTTTTCATTCTAGCATGTTAGATTATTACTTGAAATTTTGTTGCAAGCTAATATTATTGAAACATGATGACTCTCATAGGTATGAATGGAAACATAGGGGATCAGCACATATCCATGGATTTCTGTGGTTAGAAGGTGCTCCGTACATGGAGCAACTGGATTGGACAGACACAATAAGGGTTGATGGAGCAAGACGATACTTTGACAACTATGTAATAGCATGGAATCCTCGCGATGCTCACCACAGGAATATATCTATTCATCGACCTCTGGAGGAAGATCCTTGCTTATTGGATAGCAGTGAAATATTCAATACAAATCCCCTTGACGACTATGAGCAACTAGTGAATCGAGTGCAACGACACACAAGATGCAGTGTCCATTCATGTTTATGTAAAAAAGGTTCCTCCTACATGTGCCGATACAATGCACCATGGGAACTTCAAGACCAGTCGAAAATATTTGTGAATGAGAAAGGACACAAAAAATATGAACCTGCTCGCAACGATGACATGTTAAATGTCCATAACATTCCTCTTCTTTCAATATGGCGTGCCAATGTTGATTGCCAGCCGGTTCTTTAACGTCATGCAGTTTTGAAATACATTGCAAAGTATGCTTCAAAATCAGAGAGAAGATCAGAAAGCTATCAAGACATGTCGACAAGAATCTCCAATGTCGTTGACTCTCACATTCCCTCTATAACTGCATATAAAAAGTTTCTTGTTGAAACAATCGTGGAAAGAGATATAGGAGCACAGGAAACCTGTCATATGTTGTTAAAGCTTCCTCTTGTTATTTCAATCCGTAGCTTTGTTTCAGTTAATGTTGTCAGAAAAATATTCAAAAGAGTTTCTTCCAACTCGGATAACAACAAATTCCCAACAGGGTCTGGGTTTCTAGAACACTACCAAAATAGACATCCGTTTCTGGAGCACTTATCTTTGATTGAAACTGCACGATCATGGTATTTTAGTGGTCGACGTCAGAGAGAACCACGGAAGCCAAGAGATACACCTGCGATAGTTCGTGTATGGCCACGTATCTGTGAAGTTCCTAACAGCAATTCAGATTCCTTTGAGTCATTTTGCCTCAGTGAATTGCTTCTCTATAAACCGTTTAGAAACATTCAGATTGATATTGGAGTTAGCACAGAAATTATTATTCATAACTGGAGGATCCTTAGATATCGAGCTTGGCATGTCAATAGGATACCTTTAGAACCAAATACCAATGAATAAGATGACGATACACATGAGGATGAAGTGATTCATGAGAATGACATGGATGAGTGGGAGATGTTGTCACGTCTTATTCCTCCCAACACTGTTCAGGTTTCAGACATTGATACTCTTGGTCGCAGAGACTTTGACTTGATCGATGCATGGAATAGTACAACAGGTTGGAATAGAGACTTGGAGGACCCAACAGATTTCATAAAAAATGTACGCTCAAGAGGATCCATACCAGATGTCTCGCATTCTATGTCGGCTTCTCCATCCTCTTTTTCTGATAAGCAACGTCTTTGTTTTGAAACTATTATTCAACATTTCCATGAAGGACCTAATGTAGACCCGTTGAAGATGATAATTCAAGGAACTGCAGGGACGGGAAAGTCTTACCTTATACATTGTCTTGGACATGAATTTTCAATGCATTCCATAATGGAAAAAGCCCTTTGTTATTGTTGGCAACTACAGGAGTAGCTGCGTTCAACATACGGGCCAAAACAATTCACTCGGCCCTTAGAATCCCTATTAAAGACTTCAAATCTTTACAGGGACAATCACTTTCTGTATTTCAAGAGGAAGTGTGATATGTCACACACATTTTAATTGATGAAATGAGTTTCCTTGGGCCAAGGTTGTTCATACAAATTGATTCACGTCTTCGGGAGGCATTTCCTGAAAAAAGTTCAGTTCCTTTTGGTGGGAGATCAATGATTCTTGTTGGGGATCTTGGGCAGCTGCCTCCTGTCAAAGATAAAACTTTGTACATAGGAAACATGGCTGGCAGGGTGTTATGGAAAGATTTCATAAAAGTTGTTACATTGGACACGATATTTCGTCAACAAGGCACAGATCCAAATCAAGTCAAATTTAAGAGGTTGCTAGCCAACATCAGAAATGAAAACCCAACAGTGGATGATTGGAATCTTTTAATGTCACGAACAGATGCAAATATGGACGGTACTAAAAGTAATACTTTCAGTTTAGAAATCCATTTGTTTCCTATGAACAACTTGGTAAATGTACATAATCGATGCATGCTAAAGTCACTTGGAATTCCCATAGCACGATGTGTTGCTGAAAATACAAAGAATAAAGATTTTTCTGATGCCGATGATGACCAGCTTCAACAAGAAGTGCTTTTATGTCCTAGTCAGCGAGTGATGTTGACGTGTAACTTGTGGGTGGAAGCAGGATTGGTAAATGGAGCACTTGGGATAGTTGAAAACATCTTTTTCTCTGATGGATCCAAGCCACCACAACTGCCAATGTATGCTACGGTCTCATTTGATGATTACATTGGTTTACCATGGGACATCAGATATCCCAAAATTTTTCCAATAACACCTATTGCTAGAGGAAATCGCAAGCAAATCCCATTGCGTATGGCTTGGGCTCTTACCATACACAAATCGCAAGGTTTGACTTTACAAAGGGAAACCATTGATATCGGTATTGCAGAGAGGCAAGGTTTAACTTTCACAGCAATTTCAAGGGTAAAATATATTGAAAGTCTACGAATATCTCTGCCATTTACATTTGAAAGGTATTCAAAAATGGCGAAAAGTGCATATGCTACAATTAGGAAAAAAGAAGAACAGCGGTTGGAATCCATTTCAGCTTAAAGATCACAACTATCAGGTTATTAGGAAACTTGATTGTTTATTGTATAGATATTTATATTGACATGTTTCGTTGTTATTATTTGATTTGGTAGGCATAAATATAGATTGCAAGAGAACAAACCAATTTACAGACTAACATAGTTTAATCTCTATTTATTCATTGTCTTTTCATATAGTTGTTGAGAATAAGATTTGTTCCTATATGTTAACATACACTTTTTCAATATGTTCAATTACAGTTCAATTGACAAGCATTTGTTAAGCTCTATTGCGACATATAAACATAGTGGCATCCATTATTTTTTTTCCTAATTTATTTGGTTTTTTTTCCTTCATATTCTTTTCTATGTGTTGAAAGAGTAAATATATAGTTAGTTATCTATTTTTTTTTCATAAGATCCTCACAACTAAATGTAATTTGTTTAATTTGGTTTTATCGACTAAATGTGAATGTACTCATGAAATGTGCCAGAAAAACAGTATTGAATGATATATTACATAATGGCATGCCAATGATTTTGACATATATAACCATGGCCATGCATGTTACCATTTTATGCAACTTACGTTTTTGTTGTATTGTATGATTTAATTGTTTTTGATATCTTAGAGTTTTAGTGCTTATGCCACATTTCCTCCAATGTTGTTTATTGTATCATTTGGTTAACATAATTTTCGAATTCATAAAACCATATATGTTTTTATTTTCCAGATCTTTGCCTCAAATCCACATAACAAATGGATGTAAAAAAAATCCCTCATCGTCCCACAGTATGCATCAAACACTTGATAGATGAACCAAGGTTGAGGTGTCGATTTTAGATACATGTTCTACATCCTGGAAGAGGAAACCTTTCCAAACTAGAGATTCAAAAGGAGATAGGGAAAAAATTTGGTATTACTGGTACACAACAAATATTTATTTACGGTTTTCATATGTATGGACAAAGATCTTCAAGTTTTGGGTTGGTATATGACAAGCTTGAGGATGCAATAAAATTTGAGCCTAACCACAGATTGGTGAAAAACGGAATTCGTGATCTTGGCAAGAAAACCCAAACAAATACTGAAAAAATGCAAAGAAAATTCGTGGTGTCATGTGAAGAAAAAAAAAAGTTGTTGAGCCACTGTCATCACCATCTACATAAAAAAAATAGTGAGAGTCCCTTTTCTTTCAGTTCACATCATTGTATTTATTCAGTCTATCGTTGCATACAATTATCTAAATGTGTTGAAGATATTTTATAAGTTTGAATAATATTTTGAATTTTGATCTGTTCCTAAATAATCTGTTGTCAACCTATATCTTATTTATAAGTAGTTTCAATAGCTTTGTGTGCTGGTTCTAATAAATTATTTTTATGGTTTGTTATGTTTCTGCTGCAATATGGTAATGTTGGTTGCTGGATTTTTTTACATGATGCCATTAATTAAACTGTTTTGTGGTAGTTGGGTTTATTTTTGTTTTGAATTGATTTTCGCATTCTGAAATAGATGACGGGTTGTCTTCGATTCTCATGTTCATTGGTGCTTGTGGTGTCTTATGCCATTCTCTCATGGTTTAGTTCTACTTTGTTCATGTTGAGAAAATAAATTATATTTATCATTTACTATGTTTCTCTTGGTAAGAACTATGTATATTTAATTTTACTTATGAGTAGCTTAAATAGCTTTGTGTGTTCGTTAAAATAGATTATTTTTATGATTCATTATGATTCGTTATTTTTGAAATTCTATATTGATGTACAAGAATGTTGAAATTCCATTCATATACTATGATTTGGAAACTTTTAGTCTTACTCGTTTAGGAGTTGATGAAAGATCATCGCTTCCAAATCATCGCCTACCATTGCTAGCGAACAATCAATGCAGTAACATTATCATGTATAAGAATTGATTCCATTAATTAAATTGTTTTGTAGTAGTTGGGTTCACTTTTATTTTGAATTTCTTTTTGAATTCTTAAATCGATGTAAGAAATATCTTGGATTCTGATGTTCATTGCTGCCTATGGTGTCTTCTGACATTGCTTCATGGTTATGTTATACTATGTCTGTGTTATGCAAAAAAACTACTTTTATAATTTATTATGTTTCGGTTGGGAATAACTATGTTTTTTTAATTTTATTTATAAGTAGTTTAAATAGCTTTGTGTGTTCGTTCAAAGAAATTTCTTTTATGATTTGTTATGTTTCTGTTGCAATATGGTAATGTTGGTTGCTGGATTTTTGTTACATGATGCCATTAATTAAAATGTTTTGTATTAGTTGTGTTAATTTTTTATTTGAATTTCTTTTTACATTCTGAAATCGAGGAAGGGTTATCTTGGATTTTGATGTTCATTGGTGCTTATGTTGTCTTGTGACATTGGTTCATGGTTATGTTCTACTATGACTGTGTTATGCAAAAAAATTATTTTTATAATTTATTATGTTTCTATTGGTGTGCAAGAATGCTGAAATTCCATTCATATACTATGATTTGGAAACTTGCAGTGTTACTCATTTATCTGTTGATGAAAGATCGTCGCTTCCAAATCAGCGTCTACCATTGCCAACAAACAATCAATGCAGTAACATTATCATGTATAAGAATTTCTTTCCTTTAACTCCCGGCATGGTTTTCTTCAATGATTTTCTCCCATAGTCCCTCTGGGATTTTCGCATGTAATTCAATAGGTTTATGCGTCTTTGTAAACAAAATAATGTTTGAGTTTTTTCACTATGTGCAAATTTTGGTATGTTCTGGTTTTAAATAAAACATGGGTTCATTTCATGAAGTTTTTTATAAAGGCTATGGAAATTTCGAGTAGCTATGTTTCAGTTTTTGCTTCGAATCGATATTTTTATTTCTTTTGATCTAAAAATAAACAGATTTATGTACTGTATAACATCAAAATTTATTGGCTCTATGGAGATTTTAATGGAAACTATATTTTACATCTTTTAAATAGTACAACTAATATTACATATCTTTCCCTCATACACTAAAAGTATTTTATCAATTTTGTTGATAGTTACACTAATATATGATCTTGTGTCCTATATTAATAAAAATAATGCGGTTAAAATGTAAACATTCCAATTAAACCAGTAATCTCCAATACATTCACACAGAGATTGTACTATCAACAAATGAATAAACAAGGCATTCGACCTGAACTTGGTATGGGAACAAACATTGCACATAAAAGAACACTAACAGATTTATGTACTGTATAGCATCAAAATTTATTGGCTCTATGGAGAATTTAATGGAAACTATATTTTACATCTTTTAAATAGTACAACTAATATTACATATCTTTCCCTGATTCACTAAAAGTATTTTATCAATTCTGTTGATAGTTACATTAATATATGATCTCCTGTACTTCTATATTAATAAAAATAATGCGGTTAAAATGTAAATATTCCAATTAAACCAATAATCTTCAATACAGTCACACAGAGATTGCATTATCAACAAATGAATAAACAAGGCATTCGATCTGAACTTAGTATGGGAACCAACATTGGACATTAAAAAACACTTTTTTCCACTTGAAATAACAAAGATATTCCATATTTGCTCCACAATTGACATTCACGCCTTGTTCAAATGAAAACAACATAACTAACGATCTTGTAATTAATCATGACTTTCTATAAACCACATGTCACAAGACACCATAAGCAGCAATGAACATCAGAATCCAAGATAGCCCTTCATCGATTTCAGAATGGAATAAGAAATTCAACAAAAAATTAAACCCAACTACTACAAAACAATTTAATTAATGTCATCATGTAACAAAAATCCAGTAACCTCCATGGCCATACAGCAATGTCACAATTCAACTTGATGCTCACTCACTATGATGATCCACCATAGGACTTCATACATTAAACATATAATGCTCTTATAAAATTTATTTTAATGTTGTAATGCAATGAACCACATTAATTAAAAAAACCATAATACAATATATTCATACAGAAACAATGCAATAATTTCACTACACTGAATCATTGTGCAACATTACAATGACTTACATATTGTCACACTACCACATTAGTCAACATAGCCATAATGCAACATGGCAATTATGTCGCATTGTGACGTTTGTCACATGTTATGTTAGATTGGCGACATTCATCAAGGGTTGTGTCACATTGTGATATTCACATTGTGTCACATTGTGATAATGTCCAATATTTGACACATTAACAATGTCTGTTTGGCATTCAATTTCAACTCGGTATGATAACATACATTGCACATTAAAGAACACATTTTTTTCACTTGAAATAACAAAGATATTCCATAACTAACAATAAGGTAATTTATGATCACTATCTGTACTAAGTTGACATAATGTCAAATGTTTTTCAACAATTGCATATATCTGTTGCTCAAATTACAATTTAAATAATCAATACAATATTTCACCACATCAAGTAACAGTATAAATAATATATGAAATTGTTGCAATTAAATTCCTAGATTCCCTCATTTTAACAATCCATACATTCATTTACATCATTTTCATGGATGCGTTGCTTACTATTGTATTGAAATTGTTACCTTTTGTATTCGTTTAAAATTTTTATTTTTTCATAAATATCACAAAACATAAAATATATGGAACTGAAACTGCTTAGAAAATAATTTAGTTTCACATTAAATACACATCAATTAAACAATTGTTGCAGTATTACAGTCTACGAAAACATCTCACTAGAAACATTGTAGATTCTATAACAATTATTCCCACTTGAAATAACAAAGATATTCCATATTTTCTCGACAATCGACATTCACGCCTTGTTCAAATGAAAACAACATAATTAACGATCTTGTAATTTATAAAGACTTTCTATACACCGCACGTCACAAGACACCATAAGCAGCAATGAACATCAGAATCCAAGATAGCCCTTGATTGATTTCATAATGCAATAAGAAATTCAAAATAAAACTAAAGCCAACTACAACAAAACAATTTAATTAATGGCATCATGTAACAAAAATCCAGTGACCATCATGCCCATACGGCAATGTCACAATTCAACTTGATGCTCACTCACTATGATGGTCCACCATAGCACTTCATACATTAAACATATAATTCTCTTATGAAATTACTTTTATTGTTGTAATGTAATGAACCACATTAATTAACATAACCATAATGCAATATATTCATACAAAAACAACCCAATCAAATATAACCCTTCATTTATGTCAAAACATAGTTACCACATGAAAATTTCACTACACCTAATCATTGTGCAACATTGCAATGACTTAAATATTGTCACAGTACCACATTACTCAACATACCCATAATGCAACATGGAAATTATGTCGCATTGTGACGTTTAACACAGTTTATGTTAGATATCTTAATGTTATGTCGCATTATGTTGTTTATCAAGGTTTACGTTTCACTGCAACATTATCAAGGCTTATATCACATTACGACATTAAACCATGGTTTGTTACAGTGTTTCGTTGGTATATGTCAACACAACCAAAGATGTGTCACATTAATATTGCAAGAGTGGGCGTTTAATAAGCGTTTTGTCGCATTCTGACGTTTATCCCAATTATGTTACAGTATCGACATTAATCAAGGGTTTTGTCACATTGTGACATTAATAAGCGTTTTGTCGTATTGTGACGTTTATCATAGTTATGTTGCATTAGTGACATTAATCAAGGGTTTTGTCACATTGTGACATTAATAAGCGTTTTGTCGTGTTTTGACGTTTACCACAGTTAAGTTGCGTTAGCGACATTAAGCAAGGGTTTTTTCATATTGTGATATGTCTTACTAATTGTAATATTGCGACAAATTATTTCAATGATTTCATGTAATTAATTACAAATCGATATTAATATAAGTACTTGTGAAGGTATTAAATAATAAAGTATGCTTAACATATAAAATAAATAATATTGGATATAGTTAACTTCCTGATATATTTTTCATATATATTATAGGGAAAAACATTGTATTAATAATATTTTACTTTTTTTTATGTTTTATTTAATGTTTTATATTCATTAAAAAATGTGGTAATAAATAAATGATAATGAATATATGTTCATTCTAATGATAATGAACATATGTTCATTTGGTACATCAATAACATGGTATGGAAAATTATGGCTAGGTTACATTATGAATCTGTGATCATATCTCTTATTAGGTTAGTTTATAACATGTCAATAATAGATATTGGATATAATTAACTTCATGATATATTTTTCATATATACTATACACAAAAACATTGTATTAATAATATTCTAAGTATATTATGTTTTATATTAATTAAATAATATGGTAATTAATATAATTAATATTATTTATTATATATTATAATTAAATAAACAATATTATTTCTATTAATACTTTTTTTCATATATACTCTATAGAAAAACATTGTATTAATAATATTTTAAGTATATTATGTTTTATATTAATTAAATAATATGGTAATTATTATATATAATATTATTTATTATATATTATAATTAAATAAAAAATAGTATTTCTATTAATACTTTGTAGATATGTCTATGCGCGCACCGATTACTAGCAACAACCCCATTAAATTAATAATGTGTCTGAATACGCCGATAGGCGTAAATTTTGGCACATACTTTTTATATTAATGTTTTTCCCTATAGTATGTGCTTAAATTTACGCCTATCGGCGTATTCAGACACATTATTAATTTAATGTGGTTGTTACTAGTTATATTGAAACAAATTAATAAAAGATTAAATATTTTAAAATTAAACTTAAAATATGAAATTTATATTTGTATTTGTGTTTATTTATGCATCTTTCTACATTATTTTTGTATGAAACTTGATTGTGTTTGTAAATTTTTGTATGCAATTCTATGTGATTGTGTTTGTAAATCTATATACATGTTTTTTTGTATGCAACTATCATGTTTGTGTTTGAAATCTGTGTACATGCATTTTGTATGCAACTTTGTGTCATTAGATTAGATCATTTTTGTTTGTTAGATGAAACATTGTTTATAATATGGAACTCTATATGTCTGTTATATGCAATGGATTTTATGTTTGCTGGATTAAACAATGTTAATTTTATGTTTGTTAGATGAAACATTGTTTATATTATGAAACTCTATATGTTTGTTATATCAAATGGATTTGATGTTTGCCGTGAAATAATGTTTTTTTGCATGCAACTCTATGTTTTGTTAAATGAAATGATTTTTTATATTTGAGTGTTTGTTAGATGAAATGATTTCTATGTTTACTAAATTAATATTGTTTTGCATGCAATTCTTTGTTTGTTAAATAACAATGTTTTTCTTATATGTAACTCTATGTTTGTGTTTAACATTTTTGTACATGTATTTTGTATGCAACTCTGTGCGTTTGTATTTGTGTTTGCGGGTTTTTTTACATCATTTTTGTATGCAACTCGATGTGCTTGTATTTGTATTTTGTGCATCTTTCTACATGATTTTTGTTTGAAACTCTATGTTTGATTTTTGTTTGAAATTGTGTTTGTAGATTTTTGTATGCAATGATTGTGTTTGTAAATCTATATGCATGTTTCTTTTGTATGCAACTTTAGACTTTATTTCTATATATATATATATATATATATATATATATCTGTTTATTGACACTAATAATAAATTTTGTTTTTTTTTAATTGTTTTTTTTTATTAATATTGTTTTAATTTTTTATTTGTTGTATTATTTCATTTCTATTTATTTTTAATATTACAATTTATGAAAAATTATATTTTATTTAACTTT
>LPNX010220012.1:18895-39398 GCA_001517045.1 Pseudotsuga menziesii
AGTAGCAAACCACATGATATGTTGAATAACAAACAGAATAGTTGTATTCTATGGGTTGTAACAAGGAATACCAAAACATGCTCGATCATAATCTACAATCAATGCAATGATGAAANAAAATATAGGAAGGAAAGTGGCAAACCACATGATATGTTGAATAACAAACACAATAGTTCTATTCTATGGGTTGTAACAAGGAATACCAAAACATGCTCAATCATAATCTACAATCAATGCAATGATGAAACTAGGTCTCCCATATAGATGATAAAAAGACAAAGTAAATAAGAAGTAAAAAGGAATACATGTAGTTATTAGAATACAAGAGCCAATGATGTGGACACATACAAATGTGTGTGAATTATGGTATGTTTGAAACACAAATGATAGAAATATTCCTCCACCATGAAGGGGATTGCGACATCATATCCTAGAGAAAGGAAACATGCCTGCAAACATGAGGATAGAAAAAGTGAAGAGTTAGAAAAGCCAGGGATGCAATAATGAGGAAAAGAGGTGTGAGGTAGCGAGGAGAGAAAAAATATAGTGAAGACGTGAAGTGAGATTAGATACTATGGAAAATATTGGAAGGAGGGAGACAAAAGGGAGGATAGGTTGCGGCATCAACCCCATAGTTGTAGTTTAAGGGATGCGACAATCATGACCCACCTCTTGGAGGACAGAAAAGTAAGAAGGGGTGTAGAGACTAGTCTACTTTAGAAAAAGTAATTTTGGGTCGAGCACTACCTAATGCAATTTTCTATAGGAACGTAGTCATTCATGATGTCACCCAAGGAGGCTACCAGGAATATAAAATAAATTGGGAAGGGTTGATTATAAATCCCCCTTCATGTCCAAACAATGTAGCACATTGATTAGAATGAGGAACCATTCTACAATAAGGAGAAAAAGAGAAACAAATCACCACTGAGTTTTAGGTTAAAATCAAGAAACCCTAGGAGATAGAAAATAAGGAATAAATGAAGATGGAAGGGCATTATTTTAATTATGGTATACTATTGATTAAGAAACCTAGGTCCTACTATTGATTAAGTAACTTGGGAAGGAAGCAAACTTTAAAAATGATTTCAGAATTTAACTAGGAAAAATCCTAATTTAAGAAAACTATAAATCACCTTTTGTCCACTTTGTAGAACTTATATTTTTTCCCATGAGCCTACTTTCTCCCCATGTGTGACATTGTAGGGGAATGGAAACACCAAGAGGAATTATTGGGAGGACATTGATACGCCCTTAAGAGATTAGAAAAGGGAGTGCTATGCTCCGTGAGGGTGTCCTAGATCAATCGATTTATCCCATCATCTTCAATCGCATTATTAGTTTCATCTTCTCCCATAGGATTAATTTGATCTTCAATATTTGATCCATATTCCTCAACTTGTACAATAGTATTTTCTACTACTACTTGACACATTATTCAAAACACACCTAGGATGCTTTTCCTTTATAATTAAAACAATCAAATAAATTCAATGTACATAACAAATAGTAAAATGATAGAATTTTTATAAATACAATCAATACACAAACATATAACTATTCACCTTCCAAGGGATGATAATCATACCCCCTTCAGTGTTTCTATATTGCCTACAATATTTTTTAGCTATTGTTTTTAAAAGTCTTGTGGCGATTATTAGGGGATGATGTTGAGGACTGAGTGTCTCCTTGTTATATGTTGATTCTAATGGACATTTATTCTTGAAACATGTGTTTACATTATGTTGTAATGAGTATTCACTTAATTAAAAATTCCCTAATAGTATTGTTGAGCACTTATGTTATGATGATCGCATTTACATATACCCATGATCACGTACTTTTCTATAATAAAACATTTTTAGACCACGATGATTGTAATGATTCATAATGCATGTGTAATGGTATTATTGGAAAATCTAACCTCATGTAGGTTGAGACATTATGAAAATGTTAGAAATTGCATCCAAGGGAAAGAGGTTCACGTCCAATGACATAGAAAACGCTCAATTTTAGTGCCTAATAAGACTCAGGAATGAAACAAGCTAAAAAATAATTTCAAAAGTTAAACTACAAATTAGGTTTTGTCCACTTTGTAACACTTATATTTCCCCCCTAAGCCTACTTTCTTCCCATGTGTGATCTGGTAGGGGAATGGGAAGGCCAAGAAGCATTCTTAAGAGGACACTGATACGCCCTTAAGAGATTAAAATTATTACTTGTGTCGTGTTTGAAAAAACAAAAAAGATTCACTAAGAAATGGAGCAAGGATAAATTTGGATACTCCTCTTGGGTTAGGATAGGAATCATATATCCAACCTCCATGAACATGAAAGATTTGTGGATCCAACTTTGGCATGGAAACTTTGAAGAAAGAAAGGAACATACTCCTTGCATGGAATGACAGCAAGTGGAGGATAAATGACATGTCATATGGCTTCAATAAGGGGTTCAAAATATAACCTTCTTCCACAAGCAAGCCTTAAATTGAAAACCTGTTGGTTCATATCCAAACACATATGATAGGTACTTGAGTCTTTTGAGAATTATAACCACTTGGGAGAATTACATCCATGCCAATGCTTTCCCCACCCAAAAGGAGTAGAAAATAAACAATTTGGATCCTCCAAATCACATAATTTTAGTAAATCCATTGTTTTGTTTGGTTAATGTTGATATTTTTTAAATAACATTAAAAAAATATTCAAAACCTAGATTAAAAAACATTCTAAAGAAATTAGTTTAATAAGCGTATTAGAATTGCGAGGGAGAGGAAAAAGAGGTTCAGGATTGGTCCAATTATTACCAAAAAAAGCACAAAAACAAATATGGAAGAAAAAAACACAAAAACAAATATGGAAACCGTTTAAAAAAAAAGCATCCTATCGTTGCGTTTTGGAATCAACTGATAGTGGAGGTGGGACGAGATTTTGAGGGATTTTGAATTTTGAGCGAGACGCCTATATAAACGTCCAATTTTTAATTTTGATTTTCCATTTGTTTACCTCTCCTCTGTCTCAGTTTTAGAGTCCTGTTAGAGTTTTCGTGTCTCTGTGCTCTGTGTGGTCAGTCTGTATGTCTATGTGGTCGGTCTGTATGTGTTTATGGTCAGTCTGTGTGGTTGGTCTATATGTGTTTGTGTTGAAAAAGGAGGAGTTTAAACTTTTGTGTGATTGAATTCCTCTCTCAATTGCTCTGCCATGAAGAACCAGAACCAGAACAGGGGCGACTCCAAGCACTGCAACGCTCAACTGCTCACCTGTTCCATCGCACGCACCACGTACTTTTCGAATGTCTAGCACCTGTTTCTTTGTGTTTTGGTTCTTTAATTTGATCTAATTCGAATTCATTAACCTGGATTAGGGTTATATATAGCCTATTTCTTTTCTTTTACAGTTCTTTTCCTCCTCCTTGCATTCATGAGTAAGAATCCTCCGCCCACCACTGTTCCCTTGCGACAGAAGGCTCTTCCCCTCGTCCGCAGATCTCGCACTCTCTTTTCCATTTTCGGATGGAGATCACCGTAACCTAAGCAGGGCATCTCTGCGCGCGTCCTCCTCATCGATGCGCAGCATGAACAGGGCATCTCTGGGCGCGTCCTCCTCATCGATGCGCAGCATGAGCAGGGCATCTCGCAAGCTCTGATCCCCTTCAGAAGCCAGTAATTCATCGTTAGAATAATTAATTAATAGGAAATAAGTTATGTAATGGCAAAATTAAAATAGAGAGCACACTAATATATGCAGCATACCTTCAAATTCCATCCATCTGCCTACAATCTCGACCAAATGAATCACTCATCGAGTCTGATAAAAAAGAAGACAGAATCACTGGTAGGCTTGGTGTTGTTCATATGTCTTTGTTTTGTTTCTTGCTTGGGTTCAAATTGGTTTTGGTTTTTGTATGAACTTATTCAAACCCTAAATTTGCCAGGCCGCTCTGCTGTAACTTTACATTAATTTCAGGGAAATTAAAGTAGAGCAGCTTCCTCTGCGTTCTCCTCAATGATGAGTAGCAGCTCTGAGACTTTTAAATATTTTTCTTTATGTTTTGGTTATTTAATCTTATAAAACTGTTGTAATTTAAAGTCATTAATATGGGTTGGATATAGCCTATTTGGTCTTTTCTTCTCCGGTGAGCAAGTTCATTGGACTCATTTATAAGAATACCGAGTGGTAATACAATGTGACCTGCCCTGGCCTGGAAGAGCTAGGTTGAGCTTGAGGCTGTACCTGTACCTACAGGAAGGCCTTGGCCTTTAGTTATGGCATTTCTTACAAGACTGTGAAGACATCTAACCTCTTTTGCCAATTCTGGCTCTAAAAACCAGCATACCTTTGCCAATGTCCACGGATCGAATTCCATGGAGTTAAAAGATTCAATTGCCTCTCCTCCTTCCATTCTCGGTCTCCCTGCTCAGCGATTTGGTAATCTCTTCATAACATTTGGTAAAAGGTGTCCCAGTAGTAGTGGCAGATGTCTTTTTCAGGTGTCCTTCTGACGAGATTTGATCAATATCAAACTCCCAGATGCCACACCATCCAGATCTAGGAGAAGTTCTATATTCTTCATCTCTTTAAAACCATCAACATCATCCAGAACAATAAAAATGCTTCAGAAATTTCGTGTAGAATTTCGTAAAATATGCTTCCCATAATGGATAGTGGAAACACTCTGCATATCATATTTACCAAGCAGAGCATGAAAGAGCTTCTTCTGCAAGGATGCTAAATCCCCTTTTCTGACGTCATATAGAAAACATGATCTGCTAAAACATAATACTGAAATTCAACTCTTTGTTTGTGTCAAACGTCTTTGTACATGTATTCTATATTGAACTCTATGTGTTTGTATTTGTGTTTGTAGATCTTTCTACATGATTTTCGTATGCAACTCTATGTGTTTGTATTTTTGTTTGTGCATTTCAACATGATTTTTGTATGTATCTCTCTGTGTTTGCATTTGTGTTTGTGCATTTCTACATGACTTTTGTATGAAACTCTGTGTTTGTAGAATTTTGTATGGAACTCTATGTGTTTGGAGAATTTTGTAAGCAAATCTATGTAATTGTGTTTGTAAATTTTTGTATGCAACTCTATGTGATTGTGTTTGTAAAGCTTTATACATGTTTTTTTGTACACAACTTTAGATGATTAGCTATAAAATATTTATGTTTATTTTTGGATTTTATTTATATATGAATTTTATTATGTAAACTATGTATAACTTAAGATTATATGTATGTTTATTGGTAATATAATAATAGTATACACTATAATTTCACATTTTTTTTTAATATTTAATTATTTTATTTTATTAATATTGTTTTAATTTTTTATTTGTTGTTTTATTTTATTTGCCATTTATTTTTAATATTAAAATTTATGAACAATTGTATCTTATTTAACTCTTAATAGATTAAATAACATTATAATTATAATAAAATCAACTTAATAAATACATAAACCAAATATTAAAAAAATTAAACAACCAATTTGTTGATATAACAACAAAGCACAAATAATAATCTGACATTTTATTTAACTTTTAATAAATTAAATAACATCATAACTAGTAATAAAATCAACTTAAAAAATACATAAACCAAATATTAGAAAAACTAAATAACATCATAACTATAATTAAATCAACTTAATAAATACATAAAAAAAAATAATTAAAAAAATAAACAACCCGCTTTGTTGGTATAACAACAACAAAGCACAAATTCTCTTTGTTGAAAACAACAACAACAAAGCAACATTTTTTGAGGCCATATGAGCGAAGAAAAGCTCTCAAATAATAATTTATTATTATTAAAATATAGTTATATTGAAACAAATTAATAAAAGATTAAATATTTTAAAATTAAACTTGAAATATGAAATTTATATTTGTATTTGTGTTTATTTATGCATCTTTCTACATTATTTTTGTATGAAACTTGATTGTGTTTGTAAATTTTTGTATGCAATTCTATGTGATTGTGTTTGTAAATCTATATACATGTTTTTTTGTATGCAACTATCATGTTTGTGTTTGAAATCTTTGTACATGCATTATGTATGCAAATTTGTGTCATTAGATTAGATCATTTTTGTTTGTTAAATGAAACATTGTTTATGATATGGAACTCTATATGTCTGTTATATGCAATGGATTTTATGTTTGCAGGATTAAACAATGTTAATTTTAGGTTTGTTAGATGAAACACTCTTTATATTATGAAACTCTATATGTTTGTTATATCAAATGGATTTGATGTTTGCCGTGAAATAATGTTTTTTTGCATGCAACTCTATGTTTTGTTAAATGAAATGATTTTTTATATTTGAGTGTTTGTTAGATGAAATGATTTCTATGTTTACTAAATTAATATTGTTTTGCATGCAATTCTTTGTTTGTTAAATAACAATGTTTTTCTTATATGTAACTCTATGTTTGTGTTTAACATTTTTGTACATGTAGTTTGTATGCAACTCTGTGCGTTTGTATTTGTGTTTGCGGGTTTTTTTACATCATTTTTGTATGCAACTCTATGTGCTTGTATTTGTATTTTGTGCATATTTCTACATGATTTTTGTTTGAAACTCTATGTTTGATTTTTGTTTGAAATTGTGTTTGCAGATTTTTGTATGCAATGATTGTGTTTGTAAATCTATATGCATGTTTCTTTGTATGCAACTTTAGATTTTATTTCTCTCTCTCTCTCTTTATATATATATATATCTATTTATTGACACTAATAATACATTTTTTATTTTTTTTAATTGTTTTTTTTTATTAATATTGTTTTAATTTTTTATTTGTTGTATTATTTAATTTCTATTTATTCTATTTATTTTTAATATTACAATTTTATGAAAAATTATATTTTATTTAACTTTTAATAAATTAAATAACATTATAACTATAATAAAATTAACTTAATAAATAAATAAATAAACCAAATATTAAAAGAATTAACAACAAAACACAAATAATAATTCAACATTTTATTTATTTTTTAATAAATTAAATAACATCAGAATTATAAACAAAATATTTTGAAAAATTAAACAACTTGCTATGTTGGTATAACAATAACAAAGCACATGGGATACCTTATAGATGATCAGATAATGAAATAAATAAGATGTAAAAAAGAACACCCTTACATATTAGAATAAGTTATCCCATAATGTGGCATCGAACAAAATCATGGTAAGGATGGTATATATGCAACGCAGATGTTAGCAATATTCATCCGCCATGAATGAAATTGTGACACCGTATGTTACACAAAGTTGACAAATAAACAATTGCAAGGACAAAAAAATGAATATTTAGATAATATAGGGCCAAAAGAAAGAATGTAAGAAGTGGCATGTGGTAATGATAGTGCAAATCTGTAGAAGGCATGAAGTAAGATGACGTGATAGTAGTGCAAATATAGGAAGGAAAGTGGCAAACGACATGATATGCTGAATAACAAACACAATAGTTGTATTCTATGGGTTGTAAAAATGAATACCAAAACATGCTCGATCATAATCTACAATCAATGCAATGATGAAACTAGGTCTCCCATATAGATGATAAAAAGACAAAGTAACTAAGAAGTAAAAAGGAATACATGTAGTTATTAGAATACAAGAGCCAATGATGTGGACACATACAAATGTGTGTGAACTATGGTATGTTTGAAACACAAATGATAGAAATATTCCTCGACCATGAAAGGGATTGCGACATCATATCCTAGAGAACGGAAACATACCTGCAAACATGAGGATAGAAAAAGTGAAGAGTTAGAAAAGCCAGGGATGCAATAATGAGGAAAAGAGGTGTGAGGTAGCGAGGAGAGAAAAAATATAGTGAAGACGTGAAGTGAGATTAGATACTATGGAAAATATTGGAAGGAAGGAGACAAAAGGGAGGATAGGTTACGGCATCAACCCCATAGCTGCAGTTTAAGGGATGCGACAATCATGACCCACCTCTTGGAGGACAGAAAAGTAAGAAGGGGTGTATAGACTAGTCTACTTTAGAAAAATTAATTTTGGGTCGGGCACTACCTAATGCAACTTTCTATAGGAATCTAGTCATTAATGATGTCACCCAAGGAGGCTACCAGGAATATAAAATAAATTGGGAAGGGTTGATTATAAGTCCCCCTTCGTGTCTAAACAATGTAGCACATTGATTAGAATGAGGAACCATTCTACAATAAGGAGAAAAAGAGAAACAAATCACCACTGAGTTTTAGGTTAAAATCAAGAAACCCTAGGAGACAGAAAATAAGGAATAAATGAAGATGGAAGGGCATTATTTTAATTATGGTATACTATTGATTAAGTAACCTAGGTCCTACTATTGATTAAGTAACTTGGGAAGGAAGCAAACTTTAAAAATGATTTCAGAATTTAACTACAATTGGATGTGAAACAAGAAAACTATAAATCACCTTTTGTCCACTTTGTAGAACTTATATTTTTTCCCATGAGCCTACTTTCTCCCCATGCGTGACCTTGTAGGGGAATGGGAACACCAAGAGGAATTATTGGGAGGACATTGATAGGCCCTTAAGAGATTAGAAAAGGGAGTGCTATGCTCTGTGAGGGTGTCCTAGATCAATCGATTTATCCCATCATCTTCAATCGCATTATTAGTTTCATCTTCTCCCATAGGATTAATTTGATCTTCAATATTTGATCCATATTCCTCAACTTGTAGAATAGTATTTTCTACTACTACTTGACACATTATTCAAAACACACCTAGGATGCTTTTCCTTTATAATTAAAACAATCAAATAAATTCAGTGTACATAACAAATAGTAAAATGATAGAATTTTTATAAATACATTCAATACACAAACATATAATGATTCACTTGCCAAGGGATGATAATCATACCCCCTTCAATGTTTCTATATTGCCTACAATATTTTTTAGCTATTGTTTTTAAAAGTATTCCTCTATTCAAGCCCATGCATTGAATGCAAGGGAAATAACATGTCCCATCACCCTTTGCTTCCAATGATTCCCTTAACCAACCGAGTGTCCTTTCATTTTCTCCAAGAGTAATGTAATATGGCATTGTAATTACCTATTAAATAAAAAGACACCTAAGGACTATCAATACAATTAAAAAAAATATTATTTTGGTAAAATGTTAACTTTTACAACGAAAACATATTGTTTCCCAAGTAGTAGAAATTACAATTGGTTGTTATGGTTTGTTGTCTTTAGAAGTAATATTTAATATTTAATATCTTTTATCAAAACTGAATGGGAAACTTGGCCTTCTAGATCCCAAAACCGATCGTTCGATTTTTCACAATGTTTAATTCTACCCTAACACCTTGAGCATTTTTTAACAATACTCAATTCTAACCTCACACCTTTCAATTTATCTCTAGTTGATGCTCATTACTAAAATCAAAGCTTAAAAGAATATAGTTTTTTTAATTGTATATATAGTCATTAAATATAATTGAGTAGAATTGTTTATACTTATTTCCTACAGAACAATTTGTGTCCCCAGGTCTAAGGGTTAGGTACCAAATGTGGGTATTTAAAAAGAGATAAATAAATATTAAAAACTTAAAACCTTCAAAGTAAAAAATTCCAAGCTATGTAGATCAACAATTGGATGTGAAACAAGTAGATAGAAAAAAAATCTATTTCATGCGCCAAACAATGACCAAGAAAGATTTAACAAATGTTACATCTACAACATAATTGTTTAAATCTCTATTGAGCAAAAATATTTATATAGTACATCAAATCTATGAGAGTTCCGAGAAATGTAGACCATGTCAAAGTTGACAAGGGAAAACATTAATAATTGTTAAACTATATCAAGTGGGTACCTTATCAAATGGTTAAGATCGTCAAACTTCCAACAAACATAGAATTACCATTGTAATTCTGGGTGCTCGCATGAAGTTGGTTCCACTTTTTGGTGCCACTTAGGAAATCAGAAACGCACTTCCGAAGTGTAAATCAAGAATGCATATGCGTTATTGATGGTACGTTCAGAATAACCCGAGCCCAAACACAAGGCTAAGGTTCGTGGAAATCTATATCGCATATCCGATATATCGCATTCATGTTTTGTAATGTTAAATTTCGCATATGTGATATATCGCATATGCGATATGTAACATTACAAAACGCATATGCGATATGTAACATTACAAAACACATATGCGATATGTAAAATTTCAAAACGCATATGCGATATATCGCAAGTGCGATATGCAAAATTTAGAAAACGATTACATTTTCATCATTTGTGGAGGTCCTCTCCTTTGTCAATGAATTTCATAATCAATTGTTGCTCAAAGGGCCTATTTTGTGTGTTATTAACACCTAGTGCATGAGAGAATAATACTAGTTTGTATATCCCTATAGATAATTTTCCAATTCATTTATAAAACAAATAAGTCCATGATACTTCTTAATGTTGGTTGATGGGGGATAATGCCTCCCTTCCAACAAATATCTTCCCAACAATGTCAACTATTTTTTTATGGGAAATATATTTAGATACCTTTTACTACGTTAGGCAATGCATTCATCAATGTAAATATCCCTCTCTATTGGAAGTGCAAAATCATCAATGTCCCCTAATTGATAAATTGTACAAGTGTTTGGTGACAACTCCCTTAATTAAACTTGCTATAATGTACTAGCACCTTGATTCACATAATAATAATCAATCTGTTTTCTTGCATTTGTTAACAATATAGATCAACGAGTGGTAATAAATCGGTGTTCACCATGTTTTTTTCAACTTATTTATTCACATGGTAAAAACACATACATATCAATTGTTTTGGTTGAAGACCTTGGTCTCTAGTATCTCTTTCACCATTTCAATTACTTGAGTTTTGCACGACTATACCATATGTCATATAACATTTGTACTACATGGAGAATCATTTTACACCCACTTCAAGTTCTATTTGTTATCATATTATATACTACGAAATAGATCCATAGTGTATATGTTTGTGGCTATGATCTATTTTTGACATTCAATCCACTATGTATCTTTTTCAAGGACATGATTCATTATTTCTATATATAATGGATATGTAGTATAGTTGATTCTAAGTCCTTTCTTATTTACACCTGAGCATCGATATGCATATATTGGGAAGAGAGTTTCTAATACTTTGTTTTTGTTTGATTTTCCTTTTCTAATCTAGTTTTGGTGCACTCTATCCTAGTACAGCCATCAAGTTTCTAGTCCATTTTATAATGCATTGTAGCCATCATATTCTCTTCTGACCTCATGCATATATCATGTTTAGAATGATTAATGCTTTTAAAACTCCTTGCACCCCTCTTGCACACACAAAAGAATGATAAACCCTTCTAAAAACTAATTTTTTTCTTACAAATGATTGTTTCATATTAGAAACACATGTATAAACACCTTACGCTTCAGAAAAACATGTATACATATTAAAGCACATAAATAAAAATAAAAAATTGTGGTCACATTAGTGTTTTAAGTGGTTTAAGTTAAATATTATCCAACCTGGTCTTGGTTACACCCGACTCAACTCCTTGAACTACTTTCTCCAATTTCATGTACAAGTCCTACAAGGAAGGTAATGTAATGTACCTCTTATACCTCGATGCCATTTTGTGTGCAAAATGGGTAAAAGAGTCTTTGTTTCACTATTACTAAAGAAAAAGAGAACAAGTCCATCATATTAGTGTCGAATATATGAACGAGCCTTTCCTCCCTGAATAATTATGCGTAACTTCAGCCGCACACCCATTCATATCAATGGCCTATCTTTGAAAACAACAATGGATAGTACTTTAAAGACGCAACGCCAAAAACACCATTCTTATCTTGAAAAGAAACATTTCATTGTCATTTACAAATTGGAAAACAGATGATCAGTACATAGGTCAATGCATATTAATTCAACTGTTGAGTGAAGAGGCTCTTTCTTTTACAACTGTTTTTATTTCAAAACATAAATATGACAAGCTTATATGAATATGATTCCCTTATCCACAAATCAGTAACAAAACACCCTCATTTCATATAACAGCGATACCATAAGCTAACTTGATTACTGTTATCCACCATGTTATATTTTCTTAATACATCATGCAAGAGCCTTAGCCCTCAAATTTCTTATTTATCTAACATAAGGTGACCATCCAATAAATGATATTTCTATTTAACACAAGTCGTAATCATCATTTCACCATTATCATCTCCATTTTCACCATTATTATCAAGCGAACAATACATGCATAAAAATCATCAAAGAGCATAAGATGAAAATACTTCAAACACATAACAGTACAGAAAACATCATGACACAAAAACGATACCAATGTAAGTGGTTCACCCAATCCTTGGGCTAGGTCCACAAAACTTGTCACATCAAGTGACATTTATTAAAATCAAAAGTTACAATTCCGCAACATAAATATTGCCATGCTTTCTTTCTTTCTAACACTTTTGCAGACTCTTTGTCTCTCAGAGTGTCTCTGAAATAAATCTACAAAATTTGGTAAGGAACAGATAGAACAATGCTTGGTCCTTTTTTAAAAATTTAACAATAATATAAAGCTTTTAACCGACTCCAGGTTGTAGTCTTCCCTTAGCTTATAAGGCCTCTAACAAGCAGACCTGAACACCTAGTTAAAGAAAGATGCCACTTAGACAGCGTGGCCAAGACATAACATTTAGATATATGTACGCAACAAAATAAAGCATGGATTCAGCTCCACCAATGACAGGATTACCCTCCCTCTAGGAAATCATGAGGATCCTAACCAACTAGAAACCGGAGTTGGTATCCATTACCATCTCTCCAAGAATAATAGAAAAATCATCATACTATCTCAACAATAACTTAATAATTATAAATGAGATCGACATACCCCAATTCCCTACTTTGCTTGATTTTATTAAGGGAAAACTCGGTCCATTTTAAGGATTTTTAATCGAAGATTGAAATGGCGAGGGATCATCCTTTTATACCCACGACCCAGAGATCCATTCTACGATGGAAAAATACCGTAGTATTTACACTCAACAAAAATGGCATTGATCTAAATATAAGTTGAATCTAGGGAAAAATATTTAAACCTGCAATATACAGAATCCACTCTGCAGCCTGGGGTACGCACCCTATACTACCTTCAGCAAAAGCATGGATCCATTTGGAGTTTAAAAATTCAATGACAAATATACCCATAATCCAAAGATCTGACTAGCGAGACGGTAAACACTTTATTTTACAAACAAAAAGGTTTAGATTCATCTGAAAAGTAATGATCGAGTTATACCTATCCCAGGAAGAATCGCATTGTAGGACTGGTTTAACCCAACGATGGCTTGTGCGATTTTTTCAAGTGATCAACATTTTCTTCTATCGCAATCAGGAGGGTAAGTGCATCCCTGCACAAAATCTTTTATAAAACCCTGACAAGAAATACTTCTCACAGGTTTTTGCTAAGGCGAAGGCGATCACGACCTAGGAGAAAGCCTCAAGTTGTCGTAGATAAAAAGATAATGAATGCTTGCAAGGATTAAAAGGAAAAAACAGCAGCCACATAACTCTTTTGGAACAGTTTTACTGGACCGCACACAGTACAGTTGCAAAATTCATAATCAGACCTTAACAAAATAGATAAATTGATATATATATATATATATATATATATATATATATATATATATATATATATATGACTAAGTGCTAGCTTCACCAAGATGACATCCTATAGTTCCTTTCAGAGCTGAAACAAAGAAACAAATCCTATACAACCAACTACGATGTACATCGTTCCCTAGGATGGTGAGTTGTTACCTGATTTTACAACATTAAGGTTGCACACAATATACTCCCCAGCCGGTCGCTATCTCAATCAGATATTTTGCAGTTGTTTTACATTTTAAGGGGCGATATTGCATACCTTTGAGACGAGATAATAAACGGAATCTCTCCATTAGAGTTGAGGTCCTACCAAGCCATAATATCGCTTAGGTAAGGATGAAGGATTGGGAACTAGCTACAATCCACCACGTAATCGCACGTTTGGCAGCAAACTACTATGCAAGCCTCCCTGAAATCCCAGTTAAAACACGTCTTAAACCTATGCATTCTGTCGATCCTTTAGTGCAGCAACGCTACACCTCCTACAACAAATTTTCTATTTGGCACATCGAAAACACCTGCCTGAGATCCCCCCAGTGTTTTCCTTCTTCCCCCTTTTATCCAAGGGATTCGTAACCTAAAATTAACCAAGGAGTAACGGTCTCATTTTCTAGGGTAGGCCATGCGTACCCAAATACACGGAAGTCAATTATGTCCTTAATTTTGACGTTCAGAATTAGCTGGAGGCATGCATTTAGCCTGCCCAGTATTATTCGCCTTACTGACAGCCACTTAAATTCCTCAAGTCAAGGCAGAAACTCCTGGCACTAATTTTGCCGAGGAGGATTTTTCCTAAAATCAGGCCGAAGATCAGCCTCCTTCACGCAGAGGAGATTCCTTTCAAGGATGGGTGCATGTTAAGCCTCTCATTTATGCATATAGATACAAATATCTCCCTTCTTAAAACTATAAGAATACATGTATATTCATATATATATATATATCTAAGTATGTAGTTTATTTACCCCATTTAACTAATGGATAATAAATGTATATATACCTATACATATTTATGTTATGTCGCTCTTACCGAAATCGACGACTATGAAAACCCACCAATGATACTGTAGCAAGATTCCTTATTCCAGAACATTTAGGTTATGAAGAACTAGGTCTGCTAGGTGTTGTCAACCACTAGTCTCTCCTCCTAGTGGACACGATTGCGCGAAATGAAGCTATACTCAAGCCTTCAGCCTCCCAAGTTCATGACTTAGGGAATCACATATAAGGTTCTACTGGTGGGGGCCTTGGCCTTGAGCTCCCCACCAGAGAATAAATACATTCATAAATTAAAAATATTTGGACGCAAAAGAGGGACATCACAGGTAAGAAGCCTAAATGAAATTTATTCTAGAGAAGCTTGGCACACGAAGAAAATCCAAGAGGTGAGACTGTAAATGTTGCTTTATTTTCACAAGTTGATTTTGAACCATCATGTTTTGAAGAATATTATATACTAATGAGTTTTCGGTGCAAGATATGCAAGAAGATATAGATTAAATTCATAGGAATTATACTTTTTGTGAGTAACAAGTTAATTTTTTTTAAGGGGACCACAAAAGAAGTATTGACAAGGTCAACCAAGGCCATCATTTTCAACCGTAATCGATATTAATATATTATAGATACTTATAATAATAATAATAATTATTATTAATATTATTATTAATTTATTAATATTATTTACTATAATGTTATATTAATTATGTCAAAAGAGGAATATCTCATAGAATTTGGGGGTGGACTACCATCTATTATTTTTCATCTATGGACAAGAACAGGACAAGTGTACTTTCCACATTTATTCTATGCACGTCATTTAAAATCCATAATTAACAAGTGTAAAAAAATTGAAAACAAATCATGTGATAACTACACTTTATGGTAGTTGGAAAAAAATAGTAAAAAGACAAAAAAATAACTCATGTGAAAACTGAACTTAATGTCATGGTAATGTGTAGTCTATGTGACAATGAAAATCCATCTAGTGGCTAGAAGTCGACCTAATGTGCGCAAGGTTTAGTCAAACTCCTAATAAACTCCTCTAAACTCCTCATAAATTCATTTGAACTCATGGGATAACTGCACTTAATGGCATGGTAATGTGCAACTTATGTGACAATAGAACTCCATCTCCTAATGGGGAGTCAAGTTAATGTACATAACACTTATTCCAAGTCCATTTGGAAGCTATGAGTCAAAATAGATCAAAATTGTTATATTAACTCAAAAACTTTATATTAAATTTTAAATTAATTAATAAATACAATTATTAACATATCTCCAATAAGATACAAATATGAGCTTAATTTCAAATTAGTTTAATTTCAACTATAACATATCCTTAAATTATATATATTCTCAACCTATTAATTTGTTTTAATAATATGGTTGTTACTAATTATATTGGTCTCCCACATATCCATTTCAACCTTATCCCATGTGCGATATATAAAAACAGAAAAAAATATAAAACAGTGGCCGAGAGCTCTTTTCACAATATCGGGATATTGAAATAACGCAGCAGCGATAAAACGGAGTAGCGAAAAACTGCAGGTGCGTTTGGGGTGTTACCTTTTCAAGGTCGAGGCCGAGTTCGAGGTGTCGCTGAGGTGGGCACTCCAATGGCAGGTATTTAAATGCTAGTTCTCTCCTTCTCATTTAAAACCTTCCATTGTTTAATTTTATGCATAATTTCTTTGTTTATAGAATTATTGTGAACAAATTTAAAAAAATAATTGAATGTGAACAATCAAACAATGATTAGATAAGTAAATTAACTTGCAATTTTATGTTTAAATATTAAAATAGACAACACAAATGAACAACAGAATGTGGAAAACCCACCCTCCCATAACCCACAACAACCTAACCCACAACCAAACCCAGACCCGGAGGGGGAAGTGGACAGAAACACACAAATTATTGCACGCCTGGCATCATTGAGGCACCTTAGCTCATCCATTAGAGGGGGGGTCATTTGAGAAATTCATTAGCCGATGCCTTGGACACAATCACAAACACAATTTTCGATGCCCAAGGAGCTCTGTACAACATTACCTCGTACAGAGAATCTAGGAGGCGATACTACGCCGATGGATTGACACATAAAGCCATCAAAGACCTTAAAATTACTAAAGACCAATTATTTTCATTATTCCGAGACCCTAGCACCGGATTGGTTCCACCCACCAGTCGAGCACACATTCCATAGACTGGTGCATTGAACCAAATATATAGGCTAATTGGATGGATCGCTGGTATATGGTCTTCGATGAAGACCCCCATGGGAATAGGGACATCCCATTTTATTTCCTTAGGAAGCTGTATGCAGAATTCATCCTAGGTAAACATGTTAACTACTTTGATATCTTAGGCAACTAGGTTGTGGGTCATGGGATGCCCCAAGATAGGGAAGGAGCCAGGAGAGATCCCAACCGTGTGCCACGCCCACCACGCCCACCAAAACCCCCTCGGGTATACCCTCCTGTAGGTCCTGTCATTGAGTATACACAGGAGGCACTACTTGACATGGCAGAGACATTGCTTGAGCATGGGACTGATGTCCAAGGCACTGCAGACCAAGGGGCTGGCACTTCTATGGCGGTCCGATCTACAGATCACAGAGGAGATGCAGAGTCTTCAGAGCGCCGTGTTACTCCACACCCTTGCACATCTTGTGGAGGCATATGCTATGGCCCTACTTCCGATTTTCGAGATGATGGATTACTTCGCTTTGTAAGTATTTAACTCATTATTTTAATATTATACTTTGTTTCATGTCAAAATCTTCAATTGTTTCGCACTTTATTTCTATTTAATTATCTAACAACATTTGTGAACAAATATGTACAGCTGGTGTCCCATGGCACACCACAGTCGCATAGTCCATCAATCAATGTTGAGAACATTGATGCAGCTGTGAATATTGCCTATGGGTTTGGTTCTTCACCAATAGGGGTAAGAGTTCTATACTTGTTAATTTGTCAATTTTATTTATATATATTTATAACTTATAGATTGTAATGTATTCAATATGTAGATCCTAATTTTGATACTTGACATGTTTTGTGCAGGTTTCCTAGGAAGAGTCTATTGTCTCGCAGTCTATTCCCTCTCATGCAGAGGTAGATTCATGCAAGATTCCTAATCTAAAATTCCTAATGTAACTTTTAAATTTGATAGTTTATATGTTGCTCATAGATCTTTCTCCATCACCTTAAGTTGTAGTGTGTTGAGTGGCTCCACTTAGCTATATGATATACTATGTGTGCGAATATACAAGATATGAAGTATAGTTGGAGGTATTTTCTTAGTATTAAAAGATTCCATGTGTAAACTGTAACTTATGTCCTCATTGTAATAATGCTTACAATAATGTCCTTTTCTCCTAAACCACTCAACTATCTAACCTATCTTACCAAACCTACCCAAACATAGAATATCTAGCTTATCCATTCCTATAATAGCCTACCCTACCCTAATCTAGCATGAACTACCCCAACCTCACATAATAAACATAACCTATCCCATTTTTATAAGACCAACGAACCTACTTTTAGCAACCATACATTGGCCTAAACCACTCTAATTTAATACTATCTTACACTAAACTTAAACTACATAGAATAACATAGCTTAGCATGTAAACCTATCCTTTCTTGTAAGCATATCCTAGTATAGAAATCCTAGTTTGTATGCTAAACCATAGAAACCCTTGTTTGTAGCAACAAATATATCAAATTGACCAATCCCCAATATCAAATGCAATGTCACCATTGAAAAATATCTACCATTAAACATTCATACCTATAAAACTTTGCTTAATGTCATCATTGACCACTATTGACTATCAAAAATTCCTGTAGTTTTGCAACTTTGAAAGTCTATCATCATTGACAAAAATATACTATCAAGCATTTATAATTTTATATCTATAAATTGTTATCACTGATAAATTTCTAATATCAAATTTTCGCACTTACATGAATCGTGCAATGCCATCATTGACCAATGACTACTATCATTTATGCAATGTCACCTTTGACCAATGTATAAAACCCTAGTTTGTATTCTAAACACTAGAAACCCTATTTTGTAGCCTAAACCATAGTTTGTATTAAAATCCCTAAAGACCCTAGTTTGTAGTAACTAATATCAAATGCAATGTCATGACTGAACAATATCTACTATCAAGAATTCATATACATTAGTAGTGACTAAATCTAGTCCTAGAAACCTAATCTATCCCTAGAAACCTAGAAACCAAATCTATCCCTAGAAAAACTAATTTAAACATATAAATATAATATGAAAACCTAGAAACCTAATCTATAAATGTAGTATCCTTGAAACCTAATCTAGACCTAGAAACCTAATTTATCCCTAGAAACCCTAAATGCCTTCTTCCCATTGGACCTTACTCAACAAAATACTAGTTCTAGATATGGTATAATAATACCATTTTTGAGCAATTGAATCATGGTAGAGGGGGTTCCCTTAGTTGAAAACTAGTATCATGAATCCAATGGAATCTATAGTTTCATGATCTAAGTTATGGTTTCTATTTTATGGAGAATTTCAACTCACCTCGATAGTGTCATTCAGGGCACAAAATCCAAACTCATAAACATAACACAATTTCGTTAGCTCCCACATATGTGTTTGGCCATTGTGGATGTGGTCACATTGTTGATGGTCTCTTAAAAGATTTCAAGTAAAAATTGTCCCCCTTGTGCAAAATTGGCATGGGATGATAAAAAAATGATGTACACTTTCTCACCATCCTATTATTCTTTTCATCCATGGTTGGTGTATCTGTACCCAAATGAACCTATAGGAGCTTATGGAACTTAGTTCTATTTCATGACTCAAATTCTATTTCCTGGGCTTTGTCCTTGAGAGGATTTAGGTTGCAAGTTGCACTTGGACATAAAATACCAATCATGTTTCAGATCAAATAATCGTCAACTCTATTGGATCCATGACATTGGAATAGTGATATTTATGCCTCTCCCCCATGGGTACATGGACTAAAATGTATCTTGTACAACGATACCAAAAGCTAGGATTTTGGTCAGTGAAAAAAAATGTAATTTCTAAAATAAGGGGTAAAATTGGGAAATAACTTGACCCAAATATTTTGTTTAGCATGCCCACATGGTCCCTACTCAAACACACCTACAAAGACAACGAAACTCAATTCTAATTCCTAGTTCGGATTCTATGCCTCAGGAACGATTTCACCATGTGTCCTAACATGGATAAGATCGGTGAACTATTGAATCCATTGGATTCATAAAATTGGAATACTTCTATGGGTTCTCTCTCCCATGGTTAAATGTACTAGAATTTGTCTTGTACAATGATTCCAAAAGCTAGGGTTTAGGTTAGTAAGAGGCAATACAATTTCTTCACTAAGGAGTCATCCTAGAAAATACCTTGAAATTAGTATCTGTGGGTAACATGTCCACATTGTTACTACCAAAAAACACATGAATTCCCTAACAAAATTTAATGTTGCTTCCTAGTTAAGTTTCCATGCCACAGGAATGGGTTCACCATGTGTCCTCGAAAGGCTTTAGGTTGTGAGTTGCAGCTGGCCAGAGAATGATGATTGTGGATTGGATCAACAAATTCTATACTCCATTGGATTCAAGAAATTCAAATAGTTATAGGGGTTCCTCTCCCCCGTGATTATATCCAGCCCAAAATTCATCTTGTACGATGATTCTAGAAGCTAGGGTTTTGTTCAGTAAGAGGCAACGCAATTTCTGTAGTGAGTTTAAACTTGAGAAATATAAATTACACTTGAT
>LPNX010220012.1:40475-52680 GCA_001517045.1 Pseudotsuga menziesii
TATAGTAAGTAGAAATGTTATTTTGGTTTCAAGGAATTTGAACAAATGTAAATATAGAATTTTTAAAGGTTGGTAAATTAACTTACAAATTTGTTTGTTTTTCTGCAGTCTCCACTGATGAGACCTATCCCTCTTCTTTAGCGATGGGGATCACCAATGAGCAGTTGCAAAAGAAAGCTCAACTTCTCCGAAGACTCTGGCAGTGGCAGCAAAACAGGGAATAACTAGAAATAATGTATAGGGGGCATGTACATAGATTTATCTTTTTGTTCATATGTGTACACACAGATGTACATTTTGATCCACTATTTTGTATTATGGCCATGTGACATGGAAATTTTTGTACAACATTATTGCTATATACATATATATAATATAAAGCAAGGTTCAAATTTATACATGTATATATGGTTGACTTGATCTTGTAGTTCACTCTCCTGAATCTTGCTGAAGGCACTGAATCTTCGCTGCACCAAAAATGAAACATTGTGTATCACACTGACATGTAACATGTACACCAACTCCAAAACTGTAAAACTCAGTAATCTGTCATAAAAAAACAGCACTTTTATCTGGCATTGTAGTGTCCCTCTTATACCTCGATGTCATTGTGTATGAAGAGTGGGTAAAAGAAGAAAACTTTGTTTCACTGTTACTAAAACCAAGTCCATCCTATTAGTAACGAATACATGAAAGAGCCTTTCCTCCAGGAATAGTAATTTCGACCGTACACTCATTCATATAAAAGCCTAACTTTGAAAACATCTAGCGGTGGTATTTTTTTTTGTGCAAACCCCAAAACATCATTCTTGTCTTTTTAACAGAAACATTTCATCATCATTTTTCATCATCATTTTTAAGTTACAAAAACAGATATTCAACACATAAGGCAATGCATATTAAAACAACCGCTAAGTGAGAAGGCGATGCTTTTCTTTCCGACAGTTCCTCTTTCGAAACATCAAAACATTAGTGTGACAGGATTTCAAGTTAATTTCACATGAATATGATTTCATTTCCCCAAATCAGTGCTAAACACCCTTATTTCATGTAACATGGATACCACAAGCTAACTTGATTATTGTTATCCATAATATTCCATTTTCGTCAACACAGCGTGCAAGAGCCTTAGCCCACAAAATTCTAAGGTACCAGTCAATAAATGATCTTTGTATTTAACACATTTCGTATTTCACCATCTTACCATTATCGTCACCAATCTCACTATTACTATCAACTGAAAGATGCATGCATAAAATCATCAAAGGACAAAAAGGAAAATGCTCCAGAAACACACATAAAAGTACAGAATACAGCATCACACAAGATCGAGACCAATGTACGTGGTTCACCCAATGCTTGGGCTACGTCCACAAAACTTGTCACATCAGGTGACGTTTTTATTAAAATCAATGGTTACAATCCGCAACACCCATGTTGCCATACTTTCTCTCTGTTCCTCTTCCTAGACTCTCCTATGAGAGTATCTTCCAGGCTATTGGGATATTAATGATAAACAAAGTATTCAATCATCCGTCCAAAGAACATCTTTACGGACCTTACTGTCACAGGAACCCAACCCATAGTTGGACATAACCCAATCAACCCACATTGGGTCTATATATATATATATATGTACAATATACATTCAATATTAAATGAAAGAAACATTGCTAAGTGAAAGAAGCATTGGTTCCTGTGAATTCAAAATGACTTGAATATATTCAGTCTTGGCTATGTACTCAGTAGTGCTAAGTGATATGTGCATACAAAAGAATAAAGCATTAATGTATTCCTTTCAATATCTTAGTAAGCAGAAAAATACAACATGTAATCCGCACTGTCAAGTTATATTTTTACCTATATATATAAGTCACTCTTAAGCAACGCCTTTATTTCAAGATATATCCATTCCAACGTAGGGATATAGCTTTACACCCTTTTTGTTTTTATCACTCAGCTCTATAATTCAATATTCTATTACGCTGTTCTACTCATTTACTGCTAACTCTCCTATTGGTACCGTGTCTACAAATTTCTGTATTGATATCCCAGAACAAGGTGGGGCGCTTTGATACGCATTAAACCCCCTAACCAAAGCAATCAAAAAATGGGAGGGGAAGGTTCAGCCATGACCCAACGATGACATCGAATGCAACTGTAATAAGCGCTACTATTGGTTTTAAGAACGTGCCCCTTACATAGTACACAAGTAGATAGCCTTTCGTTTAACAAAAATAGTGAGTATCCTCATATTGTTTTTTCTTTAAGTCACTGCCGGTGAATTTCATTCGATAGGAAAACAAAATAAGAGTGAAAAGGCTTTAACTGGAGACGATTGAAAACTCCCAAGTACCTTTTGTTAGAACCCTCAAATAGTAACAACATCGACCAGTATAAAAAGGCTAAATATTCAAACTGCCGCTGGAACGAAAGGGTTCCTGAATAGAAGATAGAGACGCATGCCAGGTTATCTGAGGCATTTCTGTAATGCTGAATGCAATATATAAATAAAAGTATACGTAAAAAAATTCAAGCCTTTTAAATGTATTCCCTGGGAAGGTCACGCAGTGCCAGGATTGAACGTTTTCCCACAGCGCAGAACCGGCTGTCATCTGGTCAAAAGATATGTTTAAACTAGAATGTTACACCCAGCAAAACGAATCTGTCATCACGAGGGCAAGGAAAAATCACACCAGAAATCACAACAACCCTAAACCAGTCCTCTAGTGCATTTAAGGGGACCGTAACGACCTGACAATCTGATGGTCGGGTGTTTTAAATGGCTGCAAAACACTGGCTACTGCTATCCATATCCACAAATCTAAACCCTAAGCAGGAACGGAGGGGATTTATCCCAGTATCTAACTGTGGATATTTCCAGGCGGGTCGCCTTACTCATTCAAATCCAAACAATACAGAGAACCTTGCTTCTCTAATGAGGGCAGCAGGGGTATCGAGAGTCATACTAGAATCCCTAGCGCAGGTAAAATTTACAAACAGTCACAGGCAAGAGCAGAGACATTGGGTGAGATCAAAAGGGATGATAATGCGGATCGTGGTCAGTTCAAAAGATCCATAGATCCGAAGAAAAGATTCACCTGATTTGAAAGACATCCAACGTCTTCCCTTCCATTAAAACAGAAATCATACATCCTATAAAACTAACATGTTCAATAGTTCGCACGCGCCCTAGGTGTTTTGGCACGCTAACAACGAATAAACACTCATAAAAAGGATTGAGGACTGCGAAACGGCCAGGCAACCGCATGGAGCCTGAGCAAAACTGTAATATGGGTCAAGGTATCAGGGTTCTATCTGTGCATCAGTCACTAAAACGATAGCCCACCCAGCTACTTCAACGACGACCCAACCAATGTTCTCCCTGGAAGGTAAATCCCGAGTTGGTCTGGGTGATCTACGTCTTCTCAAAAGACTAGAGGGTTGGCTACTAAGTCGCCAGATTGACACAGAAAAAATAGGTAGACCCGTGTAATAAAACCCTAGATGAAACCGGAGTAGGTACTCACCTTCACCTTCATTAACGAATGAAGCTCGCGTCCCCTTAAATCTGCATATCTTTCAGTAAGTAGTCGCAGATCCTGAGCGCGCATGGAATTCTCTGTTTCGAGCTGATTCTGCTCTTTCCTCTCCGGAATGCTCAACCCTTGTGCATGAGGAGAAAAGTGGGGTTTTTCCCTCTCTTTCCCCGTCTGATAGGACATTCCCGGATAAATCCTCTCGACCATCTTCTTTTTTCTCCCCCCCCAAACCATTCCACAGCAGGGATTTTATCCTTCTGTCCGTCCTAGTACGTTTCCATGATTCCTGCCTGCGGATTCCTGTAACGCCCCATTGTTCAGCCAGGGAGAGTAATTAACGCCTCCGTAATTGGCGATCATGCATATTAGTCTAAAAACAGCAATACGTCTCCTCCATATTCAACGCAAGTCAATAAAGGCTCTTTAATAACGCCTCCCCAAATAATTTGTCTCTTCAATAACGCCTGCCTAAATAATTGGTTATCACCCGAGAGATAATTTGTTCATAAAATATAATACATACGTAGGATTCCCCTTTTCATAATCTCAACTAATATTTATGTGTAAGAGGGATTTGCCCCACATATAGCGCTGTTATACATTCTACATATAGTCTATGTACTTAGGAGGTTTACCATGTGGCATTTGTGAGTTAGGTGTTCAACCTACAATGGATATCACAACTACATATGTGCCTCCAATATATTCATTACTCTCCATTTTTATACGTATATGTAGGGATTCCCCATCATATGTTAGCTGTACGCTCTATATATAGTGTACGTAAGCAGTAAGCAGGGAGTGTGCATTACCATGTATGCTGTGGCATTATGTGTTTAACAATACATATCATAATTATACATAAGCCTCCCATATATATTATTCCCCGTTAACATTTATGTATATTATTCTTCATTAGTGTATATGTAGTGTCTACATATAATGTTATATATGTATGCGATTGTTTCACCATGTGACGTCCCACAATTATAGGTAATCCTACAGGTTCTATACATATCCTGAATGTATAATCTTCGCCATACATATAATGTTCTAAATGACTCAAGAGCCCTTGATTAACTCGCGGTGGGAGTTACCTTATTGAGGTGAGGGTATATATATATATATATATATATATATATATATATATATATATTCCTTATGAACACATTTATGATTTATTTTCTGAGCCGTAGTCACTCTTAGGTATTCTAGGTTGGAGGGGGATCTTACATCCAACTAGTAAAATCAGAACACCAACATCCAATAGGGTTATTGTAACTGCTACCCATTTCAGAATGGAAGTGGTAAATAATCAGCATGGATTTTATAACAGGTCTACCTAAAACTTTTAGGCAACATTACTCAATCATGGTCATAGTGGACAACTTAAGTAAAGTAAACAATTTCATTCCAGTAAAATATAATTATAATGATGTTAACATCACACATATATTTTTGAAAGATATTTTTAGGTTACATGGCGTACCAAAGGTAATAATCTCAGATAGAGATGCAAAATTTACAGAAAATTTTTGGAAGGATTTATTTAAAGGACTAGGCACACAATTGAATTTCATCATTGTGTATCATCCATAAACAAATGGGCATAATGAAAGGGTAATCAAAGTCATAGAATACATGCTTAAAATGTACGTAATGGACAAACCGGGTAACTGGGAAGATTATTTCCACTTAGTACAATTTGCTCACAATAATCACTTTCAAGTATGAGCTGGTATGATTCCTTTTGAAATTATGTATGGATGTAAATGTAATAATCTGATTTCTTGGTCTAACCGACTTGATAGGTTAATGTTAGGACCTAAATTGTTAAAGGATATGCACAGGATATGGAACTAACTATGAAATAGGTACAACAAGATTTGAAACCTATCCAAGCTAGGAAGAAAATTTATGTTGACTTAAAATGAAATCCTTGAGAGTTCTATGTAGGTGAACATGTGTATATAAAGGTAAAACCCAATAAAAGTTCTCTAATATTGGGAAATTATTCAAAATCGACACCCAGGTATTATGGGCCATTCAAATTTTTTTCTAAAGTAGGGCCGATAGAATACCGATTATCCCTACAACCTACTATTAAAGTACATAATGTTTTTCACGCTTCCATTTTGAAGAGATATGTTTATGATGATACTCATGTGATTGATTAGAATGTTATATAGGTGGAATTGGAAGGAGAGTTCTAAGTGTGACCGAATTGTATTCTCGATAGGAGAGAAATTTTACTCTGGAACCATATGATCAGACTAGTCAAGGTGCAATGGAAGCACCTTAGTCCAGAAGAGTCTAGTAGGGAATTGAAAAATGATATGCAGGAGGCATATCTGATCTTATTTCAAGCTGAAAAGATGGAGGAATAAAGGCAGAAAAATAATAACACCGAGGACGATGTTATCCTCTAAGGGGAGGTGTATGTAATACATCAAGATTTAATAAATTGTTATTAATTTCTTTTCAAATATTTTATTTTATTAATTTTTAAGTATTTTTGACAAGAAGTCAAAAATAAACAAATGTAATGGATTATTATTTTATTAATAAAAGATACTAGAATGTGGGGGGCGAATCAAATAGTTGTTGAAAGAGTGTTTTCTGACCCATAAGAGGAAAATACAAGTGGTTGGAGCTTCTAAGTGAGAACTCAAGGTGCATGAGGAATCTTCCCCAAAGTCACGTCACAACTCCTTGTTGAGTGCTAAAGAGCACGAGGCTCATAAATGACCAAGTCATAGGAAAAATACTATATAATAGTATGTCCATTAGTAAACAGGAGGATAACATTGTATGGGGAATTGAATATGATAATGCAAGAGATGTCACATTAAGTGGATTTCGCTCTTTTGGTTCAGTAAATAGGCTTGAGGGTTCTAGAGCAAGTGACACTTGTCTTCTCTAGGATTTGGTTGCGAGGAATGACTATTTCATTTATGTTTTTTCGACAGTGGTTCCAGGTTCCTAGTCCTATTTCTTATATGATTAAAAGTAGATATATAGTAAGATGCCCATTTTAACTATGAATCACAACTATTCTTTTAGCATAAATTTACTCTACATCTGTATAGATTATGAATTAAGTATTGATATATTATGCACCTAAATAAAATATGGATTTATTATGCATCTGTTCAATAACCATTCCTATTATGTTTTCAAATCTAGATATTCATTCCTATTATTTCATTCATGCATGTAAAATAACTCTATTTAGTAATGGTAGGTTCCTAATGAATCTCTGTTCGAGAATTCATACTCGGATCAAGAATTCATAATTTTGAGTTGGTTAAACAATTGAAAACAAAATTAACAAAATATATAATTCTTGGTATAATTTAAGTTCCTTAAGTTCACAACCTAGCATGTTTCTATAAAATATCAGAAGGGAAGAATCATATTATGCCCTAATTATAATTTTAGATCATTTACAACATGACGAACATAAAGAATTAATTTCTAATTGTTATAAACCAATTCACACATAGAGTACCAAAACAAAATAAATCAATTAACACAATCAAGTAATCCTCTGCATAAATTAATAGTCGAAATATACTATAATCTAGTTATTTCTTAACAGGTTAAGAGATGAGAGGCCTTCATATAACTATAACATATTATAATGCATATGATTACATAAAACCTTCATACATATAAAAAATTCCATATCTGAACTGATGATAGCCTAAGGGAATAATTACATATACACTATATAAAATTACATATAATTAAATATACAAAGTATTGAAAATCACAAAAATCCCTTGTATTAAGCTATCTAGCAGTCCCCGACTAAGTCGAAGGTATCAACATAAATGTGTGGATCTAGTATCGCAATTGCTTTCATCATTTATCTTGATTGGACAGCTAAATCATGCCTCAATGCTTACCTTTTAAAAACGAAATATAATCTACAAGATACAAATCCTCTTTAAAAACAGTGAATCAATCAAATCCATTATGTGGAAGTAATACCATTGTAAATGGAATCCTTGGCGTAAACTTAAATCTAGTAACAAAAACCTATCAATCAAGAAATAACTAGAAAATCATATGATTTAATAGTTCGGACCGAGAGCAGTCATTCCAGCTAATTCAAATAATTAGAATAATGATAGTTACTATCTTAAACCTCCACAGATGCACAAATACCAAATTTCATAAATAAGAATTGGACACAAACCCTAAGGGTCGAATTACTGTGTTAATATTAACTGTTAAACAAAATAGATTCAAAATCCTTGTGGATGTAAGGACATCAACGATGGAATCCACCTTATATTAAAAACCCCAATATTTAAGTAAGTTTACAAATTAACCTAAGAGGTGATAAGCCCATCCACGATGGCAACAACGATAATCTTTTATCCTTAGGGCAGGAAACAAACACGCAAACACATTTAAAAACAAATGTTGGAACATAGAGGTTGTGAAGTCCTCTGTCTGTTAGAGTTTACACCCCTAAGGGTTAAACAAAAATCCCTAGTAACTTATCTTGTAAGAATGTGGAAGCATGAAATTTATTCATGGCTGGAAAACCCATCCAAGAGCCACCTGCAACAAGCAAACCCGGGTCAATTAGTGACCGAGTATAACTAAATAAAAACTAGAAAATAAACAGAGCAAGGATTCATATTTTTACCTTGGCAGTCTAAGACGCGGGCCTGGAAGGAGATGACCCTATCCCCATCCTCGTCGACTCTTCTAAACCTACCACCACCATCCACAGTGAGAACCCTCATAATAATAATAAATATAATTGAACAATGTAAAACAATTTATAGTTTCCATTACCTTGTTTGATATGCAAATAGGGAGAGGGGTTGGCTCCTCTTAGACACCCTTATACCTCTTATTCCTGCAAGAAATAATTTAGGCATCAGTCTTTATGAACGAGATTTCATAAAATATAATAACAGATGTTTTGCAAAGTTAAGAGGTTGTTTATTTACCTGGTATAAGGAAGTTCAAGGGTGACGAAGGTGGTCGGGTTCGATTTGAAACAACCAACAAACCATGGCTTGTGGAGGGCATTACTTCCAAGCATACCTCCTTTACACCTTGGGAATCAACTAGGAAGAATTCCATTAACAACCAACAAGTTTTACACCAAGAACCTTACAAAATCACNGGAGGTCATTACTTCCAAGCATACCTCCTTTACACCTTGGGAATCAACTAGGAAGAATTCCATTAACAACCAACAAGTTTTACACCAAGAACCTTACAAAATCACCATGGCAAGGCAGAGCCTTTTCTCCCAAAGCTTATAGACTGAATAACCACAACAATGAATGGTTCAGAGAAGAACATTGACACATTAAACCCTAAACAAAACCATTGCAATCATCATCTACAAGTGGACGACAAAGATTCATTCTCAAGCAATCCTTAAAGGCCTTGATGCGCTGTCAACTCACAACAAGGGAATCACTTTAATTCTAAAGTCAACCAAAGTACACAACATTATAACCATTATATCACATGGCTGAATGTTATCATAACATATCAATCATTACTTTAAACCAATTTCTTACTATGGTATAAACCCCATAGCCCATAGTGTATAAACATATAAATCAATACATTAAACCATGTTATGTTAACCCTTGCACATTAGGACCAAGGTTATACCTTGCATTCTTTATAATTTTATATGTTATAACCTAGCGCTTTAGGACCAGGGTTATACCTTGGGTCCTATAATATTTAATACATTTAAATAATGGGATCAAGACTATACTCATAGTTTCCCAAATATTGTCATATGCAATTAAAAAAACAATGCAATTAAAATTGAAGACCAAGTCTTAGCCTTAGGGCTCAGCAAGCCTTAGAATACTTACTAACAAGATACATGTAAAATGAATAAAACATCACCTTCAGGTGTGGCGACAATATTCCATTAGCTTTGTAAACATCCACAGTTTGTGCAACGTGCCGAATAGTAGTTTAGAATTTTTGTAAGAGACTATATAAAGAAATAACATATTTCTCATGCTATAGTAACTATTGCATGCTCGCTCGGAACATAAATTTTTGTATTACATAGTTATATGGGTGACATTTTTTTAATTTTTATATATGGATTTCAAAGGTTCATAACAATACTTCGTGTGAACATTTGAGCAATACTCTTTAAATGATTTAGTCATTTTATTTCCAATAACCTTTTCTACCAACACCTCCTAAACTTATTTTGATTTCTAATTATATTTTGTTTTTCCAAATTTAGTGGTTTTTTTCTCATTTACCTTTATTACTTAAACTCTTTTACTATATTCATAAGTATATGCCATTTTAAACATTCATAAAATGTCCATGTCATTATTTAAACCCAAACTATATTTTTATTACTAATTATTTGTATGAACGTTGCATGGCCTATAAATTCTATACTTCATTTTCGTAGAAGTTCCCATACTTCGGTTTCTTAAAAGTTTTCATAATATATTTTTTCTATACATATTTTTTACATACTCCACAAACACCTCTTCCTTCCTTTGGATTGACATCGCTAAGTCTCTTTTTCAACAATATGCTAATTCTCATTTACTCATATGTATTTTCTATGTATCTCTTATATAATTCACAAATACTGAGCTTCCTCACATCCTTTGTAATTAACAAAATTACAAAGTCAATTCATTGAGAGATATTTCAAACACATTAATTTTGTTGAGAGGGGCATCCTACAATCCAGTAGGGGATGTTGAGAGGAGAATTCTACAATTCAGTAGGGGATGTGTAGCTCTTTATGTAGTTATAACTGGCTAAAAAAATAAAAGATAAACAAATATTGAATATATCAAACAAATTCTTGGCTTGGTAAAAATATAATAAAAAAATTAAGCCAATTTTAAATTCTTATATGAAGTCGGTTCAAGTTCAACACCCTTAATCTTTAATTTTAAACTAACTAAATCATATAATCTTTTTCTTTAAAAAAATTGCATAAACTTTCTTTCTCCCAAAAAAATCGTAGGCTATTAAACACAATTAGTGTTATTTTTTTCTTCATGATTAATGTGACGATTTCGGTTAACCCAAATTAAAAATGAAATATTAACCAAGACCAAATCTGTATTATTACAATTACAATCTATTCATTTATGCTCTTATTAATTGTTTAGCAAAATTAAATTTTCATGAACCACAATCTTTGTCTTGACTTTCTTTTAAAACAAAAGAGACTTACACTGTTAAGTTTAAAAAATTAATATTAAATCAAGTTTTTAAATCTAATATTCTTCTTTAAGTTTAATATTCACTTCATATGGTTTCATTAGAGGATGTGTAACTCCTTAGTGGCTTATAATGGACTCAAACAGAAATAAAATATCAAAACATAATAAAAATAAAGCCAATTATAAATTCATATATAAAGAGTGTTGAGGTTCACATTTCCTTAACATGTTTAACCTTTCATTTTAAAACTAACTAAATCACATAAAAGTTTTCTTAAAAAAAATTGCATAAACTTTCTTTTTGATAAAGAAATAGCATGGTATTAAATACAATTATTATAATCTTTTTCTTCATGATTAATGTGATAATTTGAGTTAAACCAAATTAAAATAAAATATTAACCCAAAAAATTTGTATTATCACAATTACAATCTATCCATTGTTATTATTAATTATTTCCCCAAAAATTTTTTGCATCAACTACTACCTTTGTTTTATCATTCCTTTAAAACATAAAACTCTTACCATATTAAGTTTTTATATTAAGTTTAAAAACTTAATATTAAATCAAATTTTTAAATCTAATATTCTTCTTTGAGTTTAATATTAGCTTCATATGGTTCCATATTATTCATTTACCAAATATGTTTATGTAATAATTATAATATGGTTTAAGAACGTTTGAGATGGTTAAACAGTAAGCAAACTATGGTCTCATAACATTTGCTTTTAAGGAGGACAATATTTGTTTTTAAATCTATTATTAATTATATTCTTGCTATGGTAAACACTGTGTTATGTTTTATGCATAAATTTTTTTGGTTCAAGAAAACTTAATGTGTTTTTAAGACAATGTTGTTTTCTTTTTCAATAAATTCAGTGTTTGTTTTTTACATAGTTGTTAGGGTTTTTTTTCTCACATCATTAATAAGCTTATGCTCTTATTTCCAAAGATTGTCATTTTCACATTATAACATTCTAAAAACTAACATTGCATTAAAAATATCACTTTAAAGCTAAATTAAAAAAAATCAATTGCTTTAGGTTAAATTTGATAACCATATTATAACTAAACCACATTAATCATTCTTTTGGATCTTTGCAAACTTTTCAAAATATATTTAAGAGGTAGTACTATTGTGGTGATTTTTCAAACTTTTAAAAATATTTTTTTCATTTTAAAATATTGATTTTTTATTGTAAATGCACAATAATTAATATCTTTCACCCTAGAGTTCTCAAATTTCACATTTTAGGGCACTCTATCACACTAGTTACTCAACCTCTTATCATTCACTCATCTCCATCATATACACAAATATTGAAATATCGTCTAAATCCTTTCTCTTAAATGAGTAGTAATAAACCCTTAGTATTTATAACCATAAATATTAAAACATTTAAATATTATAACCATATTCAAAAATTACTATCATGTTGAAACTAGAGTTAGG
>LPNX010220012.1:75749-91110 GCA_001517045.1 Pseudotsuga menziesii
CGAGAGGTACATTACAGAAAGTTTCCAAAACAATATTAAAAAATACTTATATGTTGGAATGATATTATGATGATTTAAGATTGGGGGAGTTAAGCATGGAGGAGTTTGTAGCTAAGTTTGTGAATTTACAATGTTATGTACCTTATGTAAGGGATGAAAAAGCTAAGGCATATAGGTTTATCATTTTTTTACCTCCGACTTATAAGGATAAAATTGAGTTTGACATGCCTAAGTCTATGGATGAAGTGATTAGAAAAGCTAAATTGTGCTACCTTTTATTTAAACAAACATCAAAATTAAGCAAAAGTTGGAAAAATAAGAAGGATGAAAAAGATGGATCAACCTAGGAAATGATTTAAACCTTCTCTTTTTAGAAAAGGAACAAGAATTCATAGAGACAACAACTAAAACAGGTCAGGTTCAATTAGAAAAAATGGGATGAAAGGTATAGGAACTTCCAATAGTGGATGGAATAACAACTCAAAATAAATTAAATATTGGGGTTGCAATGGATCTCATTTTCACAAAAATTTCCCTCACAAACCTAACAAGAAAATATCTCCTGTAAATGTCCTACAAGATGCTTCTACTATTAATAATATAGCCATGAATATACCCACAGTTAATGCTTCTTTAAAATACCAACATGCTGATTATCAATCCACTATGTTGGAGGTAGATGATAAAATCTTGAAAACACCTATTTCCATACTTATTGATTCAGGAGCTATTTAAAGTTACATTGCACCAAGAGTAATCGGGGTCAACACCTGTATATATTATACCATAGATCTAATGTCGGGGTCAACACCTGTATAGAGAGCTCCATATCACATGATTATTGCAAAATTAACATAATTAAGGATGCAATTACAAGAGTTACTTGACAAGGGGTATATTTGGCCTAGTGTCTCACCTATGGGAGCACTGGTTTTGTTTGTTAAAAGGAAAGATGAAACTTTCAGAATGTGCATAGATTACAGAGAACTAAACAAGATGGCAATTAAAAACAAAAATCCCTTACAAAGAATTGATGATATGTTTTCTCAGATTGGTGGAATTTTTTTTTTCTCAAAAAGTGACCTCATGTTAGGATATCATCAAGTACGGGTTAAGGATGAAGATATCCATAAAACTACTTTTCGAACAAGATATGGGCATTATGAATTTGTGGTAATGCCTTTTGGATTGAAAAATTCTCCTGCAACATTTATGAATATGATGAACAATGTGATAATTAATTTGTTGGATAAATTTGTATTAGTATTTATTGATGATATTTTAGTATATTCAAAGATTGAGGTAGAGCACGAGGATCATTTACGGTTTAAGTTTTTCAAGCATTGAGAGAACATTAGTTATAGGAGAAACTTAGTAAATGTGATTTCTATAAAAGAGAAGTACAATACTTAGGACATGTGATTTCAGAAAAAGGAGTAGGAGTTGATCATGCTAAAATTAGGGAAATACTAGAATGGCCAGTACCAAATGGTGTACATGATATTAGATGTTTCATGGGGTTACTAGGATATTACCACAGATTTATAGAATGTTTTTCTAGAATAGCTCATCCTATAACAATGCTTCAAAATAAAAGTATTCGATTTATCTCGAGTCAACAATCATTAGAGGAAATTTCAATTTAAAATGGGCCTTCCAAAAACAATACAAATTCCATGTCATCATGTATTAGCCAATAAAATTGATTTACAATTCAAAAAGGGAGCATCTCTTAAACAATTTTTTAATATAAATTTGGGGATAGGTATCATAAAAAAACAACTTTTTTTGTTCGTATTTTCGACATATCTCCTTGTGTTTTTACTCAAATTTCGATCAGCAGAGCTCATTGGATGCTGAATTAAATTCCGCATCCAATGAGTACCCACTTGACATACTTTTGATGGGAGCCGCTACCCCAAAAACAATAAATACCTAGAAAAAATGTGATGATGATGTCATCATCATGTTTTTCAGGTATTTCTCGTTTTTGGGGTAGCGGGGCCTGTCAAAAGTATGTCGAGTGGGTAGTCATTGGATGCGGAACTTAATTTCGCATCCAATGGGATCTCCTGATCTAAATTTGAGTAAAAAAACAAGGAGATATGTCGAAAATACGAACAAAAAAGTAGTTTTTTCTTTTCTTCCTCCAAAATTAATAAATATTATTTTATTATTTTAACTATTATTTTATTAATTTTCCTTAGGAGGCCAATTCTCAGTTGAAATTTCCTCTAATGGTCAAGATATCTTTGATATATTGAAACATTTATTGACAACAACAACAGTATTAAGAATTGTTGATTTGAACAAGGATTTTTTAGTATGCAGTGATGCAAGTGAAGAGGGTTTGGGGGGGAGTTTAACTTAGGAAGGTCATGTAGTCTGTTATGAATCCAGAAAACTAAAAGAGCATGAGACAAACTATGTAGTACATGAGATGGAGTTGGAAGTTGTTATCCATGCTCTTAAAATTTGGAGACATTACTTGGTAGGAAATAAATTTTTGTTACTAACCGAGAATATTGCACTAAAATACCTATTTGAATAGAAAACATTGAATGGTCGTCAAGCTAGATGGCTTGCATTCTTGACTTATTATGACTTTCAAGTTAGACATATAAAGGATAAGGAAAGCATAGTAGAAGATGCACTAAGCCGACAACAACATGAAATGCATTTTGTACTAGTTAGTGAATATGAATCCAAATTAAAAATTATGTTGAAAACAATGTGAATAATGATGATGAGTATAGAAATTTGATGGAAAGATGCAACCATAGAATTGTTGGTACTAAGGATAGCATGTACCAGATTGATACAGTCGTATCTTTGCGCTTCGAAAACCAAATTTATGTACCAAATTAGTCTAACCTAAAACAAATCATTTTCAGGGAATTGCATGATAATCGTTATGCAGGACATCCTGGATATCAAACATTTATAACGAACTTAAGGAAATATTTTTACAAGCCAAATAAGAAGAAATAAGATGCTGAATATGTGGCTAGGTTCTTTACTTGTCAATAGGTTAAAGTTGTTCATCAACATCCATTTATATTATTGCAACCTATAGCCATTCCTGAATGGAAATGAGAAACTATAACTATGGATTTCATCACAGGGTTGTCAAGAAGAAAGAGGAAAAATGATTCTATTATGGTTGTAGTAGATAATTTAAGTAAAGCAACACATTTTATACTCGTAAAATCAACTTATAAATCCATAAACATTGTTGACATATTCATGAAATATATTTTTAGACTTCATGGAATACTAAAAACAATTATCACTGATCGAGATGCAAAATTCACTTCAAATTTTTGTACATCATTATTTAAAGGTATGGATACAAAGTTAAACTTCAGTACAACCTATCATCCACAAACAGATGGGTAAACCAAATGATTAAATCAAATATTAGAAGATATGCTAAGGATGTATGTAATGAATCAACTGGGTAAATGGGAGGATTATATCCATTTAATGGAATTTTCATATAACAACAACTATCAAGCTTCCCTCAAAATGAGTCCTTTTGAAGTGTTGTATGGTAGAAGATGTAAAGCACCTTTGAGTTGGGGAATCCTTCAAGATAAAATGGTTCTAGGACCAGATATGTTGGCACAAATGGAGACAATGATACGACAAATAAAGAAAAATTAAAAGAAACAAATGATAGGAAGAAAAGTTATGCAGAAAAAAAGAAAACAACAAAGGAATATAATGTAGGAGAACATGCATTTCTAAGAGTCACACCCAGATATGTGGGACCTTTTGAAATTTTGGCTAGAATAGGGCCTGTAGATTAACAATTGGATCTACCGCCTTATATAAGAATTCATGATGTTTTCCATGTTTATTTATTAAAAAAATTATGTAGTTGATCATTCTCATGTCATTGATTGAAACAATGTAGATGTGGAACGAGAGGGTGACTTTCACGTAGAACCAATGTGCATCCTAGACAGGAGAGAAGTTGAACTTAGAAAATGAACTATTGCACAAGTTAAAGTTCAATGGAAACACTATACACCAGAGGAAGCTACGTTAGAAAGAGAGGAAGTTATGAGACAAGTTTATCCTATTTTATTTCAACATTATGGATCGATGATAGAGACTAGAAAGTCACTTTTAAATATAAATATAATTTTGATTATGGGAGTTAAGTAGCCATGCAGTTAATTGAAAACAAATTGAGTTTAAGGTAGTACCTAAATCTTTAGCTAGCTTTACAAAGATAAGTGGCTAGTAATAAAGAGATTTAGTTATTGTTGTTAAAAGTACTAGAAAAAGAGGAGAGGGCATGCATAAAAAGAAGGAAAAAGAGAGCTACAAAAGATCAGTTTGGGTGAAAGCTCTAATTGATTCTTGTGAAGTGCTGTTGAGCTTCCAGAGGACATCTATGTGTTATTAGTCTCTAAAATTCACTTAGTCACAATCATTTTCTCTTATGTTGCATAGTCCAAACATTGGTTTTGATGGCTTCCTAAGGTTATTGGAGGTTTTGGACCATTAATTGCATCGAGCGTGCACATTTTGGTCAACCAGGAGCATGAGCGCCCTTATTAATGAGATTTTGGTCCCTTGGGGCGCTCCCACTCCTTACATCATGGGTTTGGTTTTACGAGAGGTGCCCATGCATTGGTTTTGAGTGTTTTTGGCTATTTTGGACCATTTATGACCACCTACGATTAGGGTGCCCACGCCCACGTCGAAGGACAAGAGTTCAATTGAATGAATTAAGAACTATTATGGTGAAAACATATTAAGATAAGCAAAGTATGAATTACACTTCACAGGAAAAAAATTAAACATACAGATAAAATCAAAAAAATTGAACCAATCTCTGCTATTCGATTACTTCTCTATTACTTCTTTGTATTTTACAATAGTGTACATGCTTATAAAGGATGCTTAAATGATGGGTGACTATCTGTTATGTTCAGTTGCAAAGAAGTTAGAATAGTTCAAAAGTTCAACCGTTATAGACATTTGGAAGACATAGACACAGTCTATTGCAGTTGTGTTGAGATATTGGAGTCGACAATGCATATCGAAATGTGAAATTTGTCGAGGGTTGTACTTGTCAAAATCAATGTTGAACCTGTTGAAATCAACAAACATTCCAACTATTGGGTAGATATGATTTATACATAATATTACTATTGAAGTATTAAACATAATATTACTAATTAAATATCGAATATAAAAAATTCTTAAAAATCAAACATGACATCTTCACATTTTATTATCTCTTAGTGCAAGGATAAAAGCTAATGATACTAATCCTCACATTTTAATCTCTTCCAATGCATGGATAAATTTAAAGATACCGATTCTCACATTTTATTCTCTCTCACTAGAAGGATAAAAGCTGATGAGAAGAAATAATTAAAAAATTTAAACAAATTTTAAATTAAATTTGAAATTATTTATTTATTAAATTAAAAATAAATAAAAAATTATTTTGTAATAGTTATTATAAATTGTTTTTCTTAATAACTTTAAAAGATATAGAAAATATCAATTTTTATATATAACTTGATATATAAACAATTTAATATAAAAACATAAAAAATCTCTACATATACAATTTGATATAAAAACATGAAAAATACCTACATATACTATCAAAAACATTAAAAATATCTATTTATATAAAATTTAATATATAAAAACAACTTTCTATTTATATATAACTTAATATATAAATAAATACAACTTATTAAAAGAACATAAAAAATCTCTACATATATAAAGCTTCCTCACTAAGAGACGAACATCAAAAATATCTGCAGTAAAGTTAAGGATCAAACATGAATAGTCCTTTGTAATACCATTGGTTAAGGATCCAACATAAACAATCATCTTTTGAATAATAAATATTCTCTGTAATTGCAAGGAGAAGAAATACCTAATTTCACAGATTAAGTGCTCGCACCTTCACTCGAATTTTCCACTGCATCCCTATATTCGTTTCCTCTTGTAACCTACGTCCGATTCACTCTCTGAATTGGAATCCAGGCCCAAGGGAAAGTTAACTAGAGCCCTTGATCCATCGATTCTGAAGGCAGCATGGTCATATGTGAGGGAATCCTCTTCATTAGTGATGAAAGTTCCCAGCCAAACCATGCCCCCCTTCTTGGACCAATCTCTGATTTCTGCTGTGAATTTTCCCCATGGCCAGTGCCTGACTCCTATGTAGTGCTTCTCCTCTTTATTTTCTTGTGGAATCTTTACAGATGAAGAAGGGGAGTGGTGGTGATGTCGTGTAAATTCAATAGCATTACCTTCTGCTATTAATTTGTTGGGGAGATAATCCCCTCTGCAGTTGGTTGTGGGATAGGATGAGAACGATGGAATATCTATGATATGAATAACGTCCTCCACTTCCAGCAAATGATGGTGAATGAAATATAATATGTTCTTGTTCAATCTCTCCCCTTCAACAATATGCATGGTGGCCTCTCTTCTACTTTAAAGTACTCGTCCTCTGTTAACCAGCAGCTTGATCCACTGCTACTTTGGCTGAGGACGAGGATAGCATCGATATTGAGGATGAGGATCTATTGATTTTGAAATTTATAACCTATCTACCCTAGTTCTCCACTACGACCAAATGGTGGAAACTCAACTCCAAGCACTACTACACAAAGGGGGTTTTTAAGACAATAATTAAGACAATATTTGGTTAAATTGTCTAAACTTAAGACCCAAAAAAAAATCGTGTATTGTATTTAAGCGGGTGTCTTAAACTATGGTCTTAAATTATTGTCTTAAACTATTGTATTAAATTTAAGACAGTAAATTGTCTTAAATTTAAGACAATAATTAAAGACAATTGTTTAAGACGCCTCGTTAGGACAATACTTAAAAAAATACATAATTTTTTTTTTTGTCTTAAGTTGAGACAATTTACACACATTGTCTCAAATATTGTCTTGATATCCCCTAATATCCCCTATATATAATAGTGATAGAATGTAAATATTTATGATAGGGCACTATGGAATCAAACCACCAATCTTTTGCATAATGCACATGCTCTCCCATTGAGCTAACACCCTACACCTTCATATACAATACAAATATTTGTATTTTTTAATGTTTTTTTAAAGCAATGAGCACAAGAAGCATATTTCACTCATTCATTTGTAGTTCTCATTTGTAATTCATATTTAAATCATGCAATGATTAGTTTCTTTTGATTCATGGTTATAGATTTCACGAGCAACATATTTTTCAACAATTATCTTACCTCATCATCTACACATACCATTGTATCCTGCTCTTCTTGATCTGCCTTGTTTTCAGAAACTGTTTCTAACCAGCTCTCTGGTCTTCAGAGATATGTTGGAAGGTGGGAGTTAGAATAAAATTTAGGAACAGATCCCAAATTGGATATCAAATTAGAGATTGTTTGTCACATGCCCCAATTTTGCAAAAAAAACAATTTTATATTATTTGATATTATTTTAGGACAATATGTTAAATTTTATGCTAAGTTGTAATTGATAACTTAGCAGAGTCAAGGATATTTAATGTAATTCTGAATATTTTATTTATAAATAAATAAAGGAGGAGACAAAACCTAAGGAGAGCTGTTGAAAGAGTGTTTACTGGTCAAATTGGTGGAGGAGACTGGGTGGAGGGAAAACTGACATGTGGCAGCATCCTCAAACCACTTCCAACTACTGCAGGTGGCAACCTCCCTACATTTGGGGTCATGATTTCCCAAGAAAGTGGAATCAAAGCAGCTGGCTCAATTAATGAAAACTAACCCAAAACACCTAGGAAATATTTATAAAAATTCCCATTGAAGAGAGCTAAGGTTGCTCATTCTAGAGAGGTGATCATTCAGGTTGAATGAATGTACTTCAGAGAAATTCAATGGAATGGAATCTAGAAAATGTTTGAGGGGATAACTGCTGATTGATCTAGTTGCAGCTTTTAAGCTAAAGATCATACTGCTGAGAGCAGAGTGTGTTACTGAGATATTGGACTAGTCTACGATTTTCATTCACCACCAGTTCTCAACCAAGAAGATGAGGAACAGGCTCGGGGGTCCTAAGGAAGCGTTGTTTGAGCACTCTCCAAGAGATTAGTAGGGAGGAACGACCTTCTAACTGTCACATACCCCAATTTTGTAAAATAATGTTAATTGTTTTAATTATATTCCTGAGACATTATGTTAAATTTAATGCTAAGGAGGAACTGATGACTCAGCAGAGTCAACAGAAGTGGAATGTAATTCAGAATATTTTATTATTAATAAATAAATTGTGGAGACAACAACATCGAAGAGCTGTTAAAAAGAGGTTACTGGTCAAACTAGTGGATGGAACTAAGTGGAGGGAAAAAGACAAGTGGCAGCATCCTCAAACACTTCCTAAGTTGTAGGTGGCAACTTCCCTATATTTGGGGTCATGATCCTCCAAGAAAGTGGGATCAGAGCAGGTGGCTCATTAAATGACAACTAACCCAAAAAGACCTAGGCAATATTTTAAAAGTACCCAATGAACAGAGCTGAGGCTGCTCAGATATTTTCCACAGAAGAAACATTCAGGTGGAATGCTATTCGGGAAATTCATTTGGGGAAAAAGGGAAACAGTAAGGAAGTTGTTCTGAGAGGATTATTGCAGTAACTTGGTTTAGTATAGCTTGTTAGCTGGGAGAAATTACTGATAAGTTCAGATTTGATACTGAGTGTTGAAGACTGGTATTGGATTACTCCTGCACCTAGTTCCAACCAGGGAGACCAGAGCAAGCTCGGGGGTCCTGAGGAGTCACTGTTTGAGCGCTCTCCAGGAATTGGTAGGGAGGAACGGCCTCCCATTGCTGTTATTGTCCAAAGTTCCAGCAGGTTCTGTCACTTAACTGTCTTTGTTTAATAATTGTGAATGGTTAAATGTTATGTTTGTAGGTTATGATATAAGATTTAGCTGGTTTAGAGATGGAAATGCTTTAGTTTATCAGTAATAGAATCTTTTGATGAAAAATAAAGACCCACTGTGTTTTTCCACATATGGGTTTACCAGACCGTACTCTAGCACAGGGGTAAAATTATAAAAAAGATGGTATGATGAGATTGAAGAATAGTAGATTATTTCTTATTCCTTTATCCGAAGAGACATTTTACTGACAGTAGTATAGATTTAAGATAAAACAATTTCTTTGTACAGTATTTCCTTTCAGTAGTTTATTTATTTTATTTATTTAAACAAATGGAAGAGTTTAATTGTCGAACTTGAGTAGGGTTAGATTAGATTTATTTGCTGTTTCAACCTTACAGCTTTTTTCTTCTAGTTAAAATAATTTAACTATTATATGTTTAATAACAGAGCTAAAAGTAGGATCAGATACTATTGATTAAATTCTACTATAAAAAAAAACTAATTAAATTTGATGTACGATGAATAATGTAATCATTCCTTTATTTTCTTGTTTCTTATTTTGAGCTAAGCTAGAACAATAATTAGAATTATTAATCTATCTTTCATAAATTGAAAGTGAATGCTACTATATATATGTTTAAAGGATAATCCTTAGATAATATTAATTGTTTTCTTTTATATATATAAATATCATATTAATAAGACGAACTAAACCTTAAAAAGAATTTATATAGTATTAACATAAATAGGCACCAGAAATAAACAACAGAATACTGTTTTTCTATGAGCTTATAAAATAAACTAAGGATATTAATACAGAGGTATTAGTATTCTCAAGAAAGATAACATCCTTGTTATATTTATAATCATATACTTTTATTTTTATACATTATAGGAATATTACTGTTTTTAAATTAAGGTAACATTATTATTACTTTAATTGCAAATTGAAATTAAATATACTTTCTGTATTACAAAGTAACTTGACAATACTTAAAAAAAACATTGTTAAGATTAATAAAACAAAATATAAAGACCCTATTTATTTGAAGAGTACAAACTATGTTAACATTTAACAATCTACTAATAACAAACAAGTCAATGTATAAACCGGGAGCATAAACCCTAGCAGTAACATTATAAAAGAAATTATTAATAGTAAAAATCAAGTACATAATTCTCTTAGTGTCAAATTAGGGTTTAACCCTATAAATCCAATTTATACAAGTAAATCTACGACTGTGGAGTTAAGACGGTATTATACTCAAAGTCGTATTATAAATTTAACATAAACAAGCTTCCAAAATTTCAGTACCGTAAATAAACAAAGAAATACAAATACAGATAACAGTATTAATACATATGTATTTTAGACGTAGGGTGAAAACCTTGTAGAGTTATATTTACAGTAGAAGTAAGGATTCGAGGGGTATAACCCTTCCCAAGTCAGGCTCACGGCCTCAAACTTTACACACTAAAACCAACAAAAAGTCGAATAGATCTATAAATCCCACGGTCCTTATAATTCTGAGGGGTATGGCACTTTTTCCTCAGTGTAATCACTTCTCACACAGCACTTAAAAAAAACACAGGAAAAATAACTATTCTAATCACGGCCATAGCCGGAGTACCCTCGCACAGCGTAGGGGTTTCTTTCACTAATCTAAAGTAATAGACAGATTAATGAGACAAACTAAAACCGTAAGGGTTTCAGGCGTCTTATGCCAACCCTTGAAATTTCCAAAGGAACCCCCATAAGGAGAAAGAACCATGGTGTAACCAGGCTTACAAGGATTTGTAAATGCTGTACAAGTCTTTCTACCGGAGGCCGCGCAGGATGGAGAGCAAAGACCTGTAACCACAGGGGAAAACGTAATGTTAGAACTCTGTAACCTAAGTAATAAGTTTAGGGTTAAGCTCGAGACAGTAAAAGCAAAGAAATAATTTCATTAATATTACCCGTTCCTTTTAAAAATAACACGACCAACAGTAACGGTAGTACAACCATCAACGTGAGGGAGTGACCCAACTGCAGGGAGGAAAAAGAAGGTCAATGTACAGCCACACTCAATTTGCATTACAACAGAACAAGCCTTTGAACCTCACTAAGGGAGGCGGTTAACACAGACAAGGGTTCGGGTTCTTTAGAATGATAGAGGAAAACCTGAGGGTAGAACAGCCAACGGAGGGCCGACAGAAACATATGGAATGGTAAGAAATGAGTCACAAGAGGAGGACAAGCTGGAGGATTCTATTGTAGAGGAGAGACGACACAAGGGTGCACCAGCACCATCGCAGAGTGACAAGAGCCGAAGGAGAAGGAGGTAATGAGAACTAGGGTTTGTCAAATAGCTCTTATAACAACATAGCACTTGGCTATGGTAATGCCATGATAGCCAGTAAATATTTCGATGAGCAGTGGGTTTTGTGTATAGTTCAAACCAACATCTCGCTGGAAGGATGATTCCCAATCATTATTTTCAATCAATGGTTATCCATAGTCCTCGTGCAAAGTCCAAAAGTATTTCACGCTGCATGCCAATAATGAGGTGTTCATTATTGTTAACCCTAGATTGGTAATCATCAAAATCATGGAAATCATATGTCAACTTTTTAGCATATAAAACATGATTACTTGGATTTCAAACTATCCCTTATTTCTTGACAAGATTTGGTTATAATCCTCATGCCAAATAAATATTATAATCACTTTAGTTTATAATTTTATGTAAAAGAGGTATTTCATTTATGATTTTATTGTAGGATCTTAAATAGAGAGTAAGCTATGAATCAATAATAAACATGGTCAACTTTTAGACCTCTTATTCCACCTTATAACTCTACTTATGAATTATTAAGTTCATTTCCTTTATGGCTTAACAATAAGTTAATATTGTAAAGGATTATAAAGGAGGATAATAAGTATAGAAAACTATGACTTTGATCCTATTGACCTTAATAACCTCCTTGGTTTTTTTTTATATATCGTACCAAATGGTAGCATATGGTTGGAAGATACAAAAATGAAACTTAGTGACTACTATGTGGTGACAGCCCCTGATTAAGATAACACCCTTTAATCATATTTATAACTTGGCAAAGTTAGACCACATTATGATTATTTAGAAGGTTTACCATAGTAAAATAGATATACTTTATACCAAATCAAGAAATGTATTCTTATATGAATTATAGTCCCTTAAAGAATTGATCCGCTTATTACATAAAGGAAATAGGATAAATCCTGTTTCCTAAAGAAGTTTATAGTACTAAAGATAACCTTTAGTACTGCTTGAAAACAATTAATGAGGGATTAAGGACTCTAAGCATCAAATGCATCAACATTAATTTAGTGTTCTTAAAAAGCAGCTTGAAGTAAATTTGTAAACTGATGTTAAATTCCAGAGTTTGAAGATAGGAACAGTAATACCTAAATTTTTTATTAGTTTACTTTTACTGAGTAACGTATGCATATACGAGTTAAATCATACTATGGATTGTATAGCTATGTTACTCTTACTCTAGTATAAAGAATTCAGTAAGACGTTTTCTTACGTTACAACTATAATACAAAATAGTTCTGAAATTAACAAGAACCGTAAACTACTTCTATTAAAAAAAAAGGAAGGACAGTTATTAAATGTACCTCAATAAGCATTGGAAATGGTTTAAGCATTTATCTTCTTACTGGAGTTTTTCTTTTTGCAACAAACTCATATTAAATGCTTTAGAATTACGATCATCAGCACCAAAACCTCTTACCTGTAGTTTGTAAGAACAGGAAACTTTATGCATTAGCTTGAAAGCTAAGTAAGCCCAATTTTGCATGACAGTCTCACCTTGTGGATGAAAAGAAAACAAAGTCAGTAAACTAAAAAGAATTGTACTATTGCTAAACATAACCAACAGATGATTTCAGATAAAAAAAAATTGGTAATTTATAACTAATTAAATGATTAGTTAACTGCATTTACGTTAACGATATGCAAATTTAAAAAATTTAATTTTTTTTTGAAATTTTTGGGGTTTTGACACTAACACTATTGTCGTCTGTCCTAAATAGGTTCTACATTTTTTTTTTTTACTGTGCTAGTTAGATAAATTTGAGTGTGACTGTTATATGATTGTTAAATATTGTATTTGTAAAATGTTAGAATTTAGTAGTCTTTTTAGATTATTGAAGAAATGAATTTGAAAAGTAATGTGTTAGAATGGAAATAATTTATAGACTGTGTTTTTCCACACCTAGAAAACCAAGACTTACTCCAGCATAGATAAAATATTTAAAATAGATGAAAGAAAACGATAAGAGAATGAAAATAATAGATATGGTTCTTCATTCTGTAGATAGTAGAGTAATTTAATATAGTGTGTAAATTATTATAAAAAAAGAACAGTATTTTGGTTGCGTTGTAGGATTTTAAATCATGCATTGCACGGTGGTGGTTGTTCCACGTTCCCACCAAATTATTCAGTCCACAGTGGTTCGAATGATATAGTTGTCACTGCATTGTCGAGACTACAAATTATTGTCAATAATTTAATTAGTAACTACAATGATAATGTAGTTATAAAGTCAAAACATATCATTACAAAGATAAACCATAAGGTAAGCAATGGAAAAGAATAAGATTTATATTGCATCGTTAACCCTTGTTTTATGTAGACCTTGAAATCTTTCGTTGGTAAAATAACAACTATGGAAAGATCCATAGTAGGGTATATGCCCTTGATCATAAGTTACTAGTTCTAATAATAATCATTTATTCAAACATTACAATGTAAGGCTATGTTGTTAGAACTTGTTTTATGTAAACCCTAATGGTAATAATTTAGTTTATAAATCAACAAGGTGTATATAAAAATCAAAAGTGTTTACACCTTGAAATAACTCTTACACTTATATGTATAGTCTATAGTACCATAGAGTAAGTTAAACTTCTTGGAAGTTTGTAATCATTAGGCCTCCATAAGGAACCAAAGCTCTAAATGAATGAAACCAAGTCTAGATTAGACTTGGTAGTAAAAGATAGTAAAATTATCCAGGAATAAATATGGCATCACTATGTATTATAAATAAATAATATGGTAATGTAATTTCACCACATTACTTATGTCATGAAGAAACTTGGAAGTTAGGAATCACAACTTGACGACAATTGTGCAAATGATCATTTATAAATATAGTACAATAATAAGCTGATATATTTCCCCTACTAAAGATTAATTAAAAGTAAAGCTAAGGGTTCTATTGTAAGCTTCTTGTTAGTTTTTCAACATTTAAGCTAGCATTATGATAAGATCTTTTCACTAAGAGAATAACAAGCACAACAATCACATAAGCACATCACAAGAGACAAGAGACACAAAGATTTTAGGAGGGGAAACCATAAATGGAGAAAACCCCTCAACTTCCTCTAAGATAGTATCACCACAAGATGTGATCCCAAAAAAGTAAGATGACCTCCCTTCACAACAGCAGCCTTCTGTCTACTATCAAGCCCAAGAATTTCCTTCTCCAAAAGTGCGCCACACTTGAGAGAGCAAGAGAGCTAAGTCACAAGTGATAAATAGAGAGACTCTCACTCTCTATTTATATTCTTCCGTTGACTTGAAGTGCAATCAACCTAATAATTACTACTCGAGCCTACACCTTAATTAGTGTATAATAACTCAAGTGCCCCATAAACAGTGGGGACTTACCCAATGACTTGATACGACTTGTTTACATTATAATCCTACCGATCGGAACATCGGGGCATGACCACATGACTCAAATACATAATAGAAACATCCCGGAATAAACATCGGGTTACAATAATACAAAGAAGAATACATTCCGAAGTTACATATACATCAACACTCCCTCTTAACTAGGAAGGTATTCTTTCGACACAATTTTTCAGCACTGGTCTTCTTCTCTGCGTCAGCTGGATCATCTAAGTCATCTTCATCTTCAAGTCATCTTCGTCTTCAAGTCATCTGGATCTGGATCATCTCTCGATCTGGATCATCATAAAATGGCATCACTGGATCTAGCTCATCACTCGATCTGGATCATCATTAGTAGACTGGATCTGGATCATCACTTGATCTGGATCATCTCTCTGGACAGGATCTGGATCATCTCTCGATCTGGATCATCACTGCTGGATCTGGATCATCTCACGATCTGGATCTCTCGGAGTCATCATAACTGGATCTGGATCATCACTCGATTTGGATCTCCTCTAGTCATCATCAAGTGTGTACTATCTCGTCATAGGAAGTTCTACAGAGCTAGCCCTTTTTCATGCTGGATGTAGGCCTACCCTCATGTAGGTCTTCGCCCAGCACTTACATCTGACCTTCTCGTCAGAAAGGCGCGCCCAGCACTTATATCTGATCATGTAGTAAACTACAATCCCATCAGAAAGGCCCAGCACTCACATTCACCAGCATGGTAGGCACAATCAACTACCATC
>LPNX010220012.1:94586-111790 GCA_001517045.1 Pseudotsuga menziesii
AATCAAACTAATAATTACTACTCGAGCCTACACCTTAATTAGTGTATAATAACTCAAGTGCCCCATAAACAGTGGGGACTTACCCAATGACTTGATATGACTTGTTTACATTATAATCCTACCGATCGGAACATCAGGGCATGACCACATGACTCAAATACATAATAGAAACATCCCGGAATAAACATCGGGTTACAATAATACAAAGAAGAATACATTCCGAAGTTACATATACATCAACACTTCTTTCTTGGAAGGCCTTAAATTTATTTCCATACTTATAAGCAATGTTGAAAGATTCTAGAAATAGCAATAACAGTAAACTCCTATTTCAGTAAGAGTGTTGATATACTAAACCCTGAGCTCTATGAAGAACTGATAAATAAATTAGTGTATAGGTGGAAAGAAGATTTATCTAAAGTAGAAGTCAATCTGATAAAAGAAAATCAGTATGGAAAAGTTATTGATCATTTTGACATAAAATTAAAATACTAACATAGTTGCAAAACAAGTAAAGAAAAGTTACTTTACCTCGTAGTATCCTTGAACACTATTAAGCAAAATTTTACTCTAGCAGTTTATAAATGCTAAAAAGGTATATCTGGATTTAACGCTATAATAAACTCCTACTTGTTTAAAAACTTACCTGTTGAACCTGTAAGATCCAGAAATCTAGCTGAATTAGCAATTGCTGAGTAAGCCTTAGTTAGAATATAAATTCTCACCTACTTGACAAAATCAAATCATCAGTACAGCTAGAAACAACTCAATGCAGATTGTTTACATCACATATCAAAATTAAAATAGTATTAATTTATATGTGTTTAAGTTAACGATACTTTTATTAAGTGTTTCATTTTTCCGTTAATCGCTAGCAGTTAATAAACTGCGACTATAGACAATTTATGTTACATCAAAAAAAAAAAATTGTTAAAATTTGGGGTTATGACATGTGGTATCAGAGCACAAGGTTCAAACACTAGGCCTTGATGAAGCCCAACTTGATTTTTATGAAACAGTGAATTTAAATTATTTTGCTGATGTTATTTTCTTTTAATGTTATTAAACAGAGAAATTGTTTCTGAAGTTTGACAACATGTATGGAAAGGCTGGAGGAATATGCGGAAGAGGAATCTCCATTTACTGAACAAGAAAACTTACCAAAAGACCCTATACAAGAATACCTAACCACTAATTCCTCAAAACTTTTACAAACAGTAAAAGACTTAAAATCATAAATGGAATCTGTTAAATGAGAGAATGAAAGGATTCTGAGGGCTCAGGAGGAGCTGAATCAGATCCTAACAGAAAGATTTCAAACTGAGGGAAGGGGTAAAAGAGTTGATTCAGAAGATACAAGTCATCAACATAAAAATAAAAATATTAAACAAACTAAAAATGAAAGCAGCTCATCTTTAGAGGTATTTGGTGATCAACGTAATTTTCATTCCACTAGTGATAGTAGTGATGACAACCATTATACTAAAAAGAGAAAATATAAACCTTATGATGAAATTCCTTGATATTTTAGAAAGATTAAACCACCAACATTGAATGGAGAGACTGAGAAGGGGGAGGAAGCAGAATCCTGGTTATTTGGGATGAAGAAGTACTTTCAGATTTATAACTATTCTAACCAATTAAAGGCTAGAATGGCTATCTACAATCTTTCAAGGAAGGATGATATTTGGTGGCAATATCTAAAGAGAGTAAAGGGAGTAAAAGAGAAGAACGTAAATTGGAGTACCTTCAATAGGTACTTTAAAAAGAAATTCCTGTCTGAGCAGTACTATGAAGAGAGAGCAAAAGAATTCTATGAGCTTAAACTAGGTTCAATGACTATGAAAGATTTGAACAACAAGTTTTTAAGTCTACTTAGGTATGTGCCATACCTTGTAGATGAAAAACCAAAAGTACAGTGATTCCTCAGCTGTCTACCTTATCATATCAAGGATAGGATTGAGTATGGCAATCCAAAAACTCTGGAAGAAGCTATGAGGAAAGCCAATTTCTGTTATGAACAGAATTGGAAGAAGGAGAGGATGGCCAACTGGAAGGCCAAGAAGAATAACAACCATTATGATCAAAAGAAGCAAGAATTTGTGCACAACTAGAATTCTAAAAACAATAAGGCCATAAATTTTCCTAAGAATTTCCAAGGGAATAAGAATAATTCACCAAGCAATCAGAACAATACAAAGGGTAAAGAGTCTGCTAATAATCATGGTAATTACACAAAGAAATTTGAACGCAAAGAACCTATAAAGTGTTGGGAGTGTAATAGCCCACATTATGCCTCAGTCTATCCTAATCAGAAAAAGACTATCAGTAATATTCATACCATACAAGAGGAAATGACTGTTGGAGATTTAGCGAGGACTATGCCCAAAATCAATGCAGCCTTGGAGAATCGACAAGAAGAATATCAAAATTCTATGGTGGATGTAAAACGTATGATAAATCAAACCTCTATAGTTATTTTAATTGATATAGGAGCTCGTCTCAGTTATATTTCACCTAAAATGGTAGAAAAATGTAAGCCACCTGTTGAAAAATTTGAAAATTCTTGGTTGGTTCAGTTAGCCACTGGTCCAAAAACGAAGGTAACTTGTTTTGTAAAGAAATGTGCAGTAGTTATTGATTAATTTGAAACTATTGTAAAGCTTAATGTACTACCTCTTGGTTCTTATGACCTACTAATCAGTATGGATTGGTTAGAACAACATAGGGTAATTTTAAATTGTTATGATAAATCCTTTACGTGTATAAATAATGATGGAAAATCAATAAATGTAAAGGGAATCCCTAGAAGAACCACCATAAGGCAAATTTCTTCTCCACAGCTTAAGAGGGCTGTTAGGAAGGGTTGTAAAGCTTATGCAGTAATAATAACTAATGAGGAAAATCTAATTAAGACAGACAAATTAAAATTGGAAGACATACCAGTTTTAAGAGAAAATGTTGATGTATTTCTGGAAGAAATTCTGGGACTACCTCTGAAAAGGGAACTAAATTTTACCATTGACCTGGTACCTGGTGCAGTACCCATCTCAAAGGCCCCTTATCAAATGAACATACTTGAATTTAATGAACTAAAGTCACAATTAAAATAACTTATTGACAAAAAGTATATTCGACCTAGTGTGTCTCCTTGGGGGGCACCTGTCATCTTCGTTAAGAAAAAGGATGGAACCATGCCACTTTGCATAGATTATCATCAGTTGAATAAGATGGCTATAAAAAATAGATACCCATTGCCTCGCATAGATGATCTATTTGATCAACTACGTGGAGCCACGGTGTTCTCGAAAATTGATTTAAGGTCTGGATATCATCAAGTTTGGATTAAATATGCAGACATCTTTAAAACAACTTTTAGAACTCGATATGGCCATTACGAGTTTGGCGTCATACCATTCAGGCTTACTAATGCCCCAGCTGTTTTTATGTGTTTAATGAACAACGTTATGCATAAGTATCTAGATACGTTTGTGGTCGTGTTTATCGATGACATATTAATCTATTCAAAAAATGAAGAAGAACATAAAGAACATTTAAATTTTTTTTTGCAAGAGCTACGATATCATCAACTCTTTGCAAAGTTTAGTAAATGCGATTTCTTTAAGGATACGATTCAGTACTTAGGTCATGTGGTGACTAAGGAAGGGATTTCGGTAGATCCCGAAAAGATAAAGGTGATCGAAGATTGGCTGGTTCCTAAAGATGTAACTGATGTTCGATCCTTCATGGGAATTACCGATTATTACTGGATGTTCATTGAAGGTTTTTCGAGAATCATGAATCCGATAAATTCTTTGCAGAAGAAAGGAAATAAATTTGATTGGAACCAGAAATGTGAGGAAAGCTTTAAAAAGTTAAAAAATTTATTAACGAGTGCACCTATTTTAAGAATAGTTGATCCAAATAAAGAATTTGTAGTGTGTACTGATGCCTGTAATGATGGTTTAGGCAGTGTTTTGACTCAAGAAGGGCATGTTATTGCCTATGAGTCTAGGAAATTAAAAATTCATGAAAATAATTATGCAACTTATGATTTGGAATTAGTTGCTGTCATACATGCTCTAAAGATGTGGTTTCATCATCTAATTGGCAGAAAATTTATTCTAATGACCAATAACAAAGGACTAAAATATCTGTTAGATCAGCCTAATCCAAATGCCAGACAAGCTAGGTGGCTAGATTTTCTAAGTGAGTATGATTTCAAAATTCAGCACATTAAAGGTAAAGAAAATAAAGTTGTTCATGCATTAAATAGGAATGTAAGACTGAACTTCATAGCAGTTATCAGCACTTATACAACAGATCTAGATGAACAGCTTAAAGCGAGGGTAGAACAAGATGAAATTTACCAAAACTTACAAGCTAAAATGAAAGAAAATCCAACAAAAAGCTTAAGTAAAGGGTACAATTTGAATGCAAAAGGATTTTTACTGTATAAAGACAAAATGTATGTACCTAATGTACCTAAAGTTAAGTTATTAATTTTAGATGAAATCCATAAAACTCCATACTCAAGTCATCCAAGCTATCAAAAGACTATAACTATGTTAAGAAAAGAATATGTTTGGCCAAACATGAAAACTGAACTAGTAAAATATATTGCTAGGTGTTTTGAATGTCAGCAGGTGAAAACTGAACATCAACACTCAGCTAGATTACTTTAGTCGTTTCCCATTCCTAGCTGGAAATGGGAGACAATTAGTCTCAATTTTGTTACTCGACTTCCTAAAAATCAGAATATAAATGATTCTATCATGGTAGTGGTCGATAAATTAAGTAAAGCATCCCATTTTATACCTGTTAAAGCTACGTATAAATTTACAAACATAGTTGATATCTTTCTAAAGCAAATTTTCTGATTGCATGGAATACCAAAAATTATAATGTGAGATAGAGATCCTAAATTTACAGGTAAGTTTTGGAATCTCTATTTAAAGGATTAAACACTACAGTAAATTTTAGTACTTTGTTCCATCCTCAAACAGATGGACAGACTAAAAGAGTAAACCAAGTACTAGAATATTTACTAAGAATGTATGTGAAAGACCAGCCAGGTAAATGGGAGGATTATTTGCATCTGGTAGAATTTGCTTATAATAATAATTATCAAGCGTCAGCCATATTTAGTCCTTTCGAAATCTTGTATGGAAGGAAATGTAATACTCCTATATCTTAAAGTAATCTGGTGGATAGATTAGTATTAGGTCCTAAACTATTGAAGGAAATGGAAGAAATTGTAAAACAAGTACAAGTTAATCTGAAAGTTGCACAGGATCGACAGAAAAGTCAACACAACTACATTTCGACCAAAAATACGACGACCGTATCGTCGGATTTTCGACACCTCCCTGTCGCATGTACGACACTATGATTTTTTTTTAAGCGTCAGTGGATTGTCATCGGTTATCCGACATCTTTTCAATCCATTGGTTAAGCGACAGCTCAGTTTACCGTTGGTTAAATGTAAAGCGTCGGTTATCCGACATCTAATTAATATTAAACTTTAAACGTAAGCATCGGTTAAGCGACAGTTCAACGACAGTCTACCGACGGTTAAGCTATGGTCTAGCGACGGTTAAGCGACGGTTAAGAAACGGTTAAGCTACGGTCTAGCGACAGTTAAGCGACGGTTAAGCTACAGTCTAGCGACGGTCTAGCGATGGCCTAGAGATGGTTAAGCGATGATTAAGCGACGGTTCACCAAAGAAACCCATCTATTAACTGACAGATTATGAAAACTGAAATGTCGGTTAAGCGACGGTATTGAATTTTGTTTAAAAAAAATCACCTACAGGCCGTCGCTTAACCGACGGCTATAAGTGTTTTAAAAAAAAATACAAATGCCAGATTACTGGAGACACATGTATGGTTTGAAATTACACGTCTCCTTGTGTAGTACATCTTCGTTTGAATTTTTCTTATTCGCAAACCATTCCGTGGTTGCGAGCTCAGCATCCTCCAAGTCTTTTATCCTTTTAGCCACAAGAACTTTAAAATGTCATATGTCATAGAAGAACAGGTATGGGATTTTCTCTGTCTCTTCATAAAATATATTACCATTCCTGGAAGCACAGGTTCAAAAACCAGGGATTTGTTTTGATTGTTGAGGTTTCCTTCGACAAAAAAAATTTCAACTACTGTCAATGGAGTACACACAGAGAAAATGATACCTTGTTATAAACCACAACCTGATAATTCCAGTATTATATTCAAGGAAACCATGCATTGTAACACCTTTGATTCACTCTTGCAGTCCTGCAACAATATCCAATCACTTAAACAAGCTCATGCCCTCTTTTTCACAACCGGGGTTCACCAAAATATAGTTTTCAACACCAAACTTGTTGACATGTATGGAATGTTAGGAAGTATGGAGAATGCACACCAAGTGTTTGACAAAATGTTTGAACAGAATATTTACCTATGGAATGTGAATGTCAAAGGGTGTTCCAAGAATGGGCATTTTGAGGAAGCCATTGATTTTTATTACCAAATGTGAGGGTTAGGCACACGGCCAGACAATTACACATTTCCTGCAGTGCTCAAGGCATGTGCTGGTTTGTCAGCTTTATGAGAAGGCAAGGAGATTCATCATCATATAATTGCTAGTGGGTTTGAGTCAGATGCTTTTGTGGGGATCGCCCTCATAAACATGTATTGTAAATGTGGGGAACTAGATATTGCTCGCAATGTGTTTGACAAAATATGTAAATCAAGTGTAGTATCATGGAATACGATGATACGTGGGTATGTACAGAGTATGGATTTTGATAAGGCTCTGAAGTTGTTTAATCAAATGCAGCTTGAAGGAATTACACCCACGTCGATCACCATAGTGAGCATATTCTCTGCATTTTCTCATTTGGGAGATTTGTAGCAGGGAAGGATAATACATGCCTATGTTCTTAAGATGGGATTTGAGTCGGATGTTTTTGTGGGAAACTCCAGGATAGCTGTGTATGCCAAGTGTGGGAATTTAGAAGTTTCACACCGATTGTTTTATAGTATGCCTGTAAAAGATTTTATCTCATGGAATGTGATGATTGATGGCTATGTGTAGAATGGAAATGCCAATGCAGCTCGGGAACTCTTTAAACACATGCAGCTAGAAAACGTGAAGCCTGATACGATAACTATTGTGAGTGTTATTCAAGCATGTGCACATTTAGGAAATCTGTAAAATGCCATCTGGATTCATGATTATGTAATTCAAAGTGGTTTTGAGTCAGATATTTTAGTAGGTAATTCGCTTGTGGCCATGTATGCCAAGTGTGGAAGCATAGGCACTGCACGCTAAGTTTTTGACAAAACGTCTGAGAGAGGTGTAGTCTCGTGGAATGCTATGATTGCTGGGTATGTCCAAAATGGGTATGCCAATGAAGCGTTGACACTATTTTATGAAATGCAATTAGAAGGCATAAAAGCAAATGCAGAAACTACAGTAGGTGTACTTGCATCATGTGCCCATTTAGGAGCTCTGCAACAGGGCAAGTCGATCCATAATTACATAGTTAGAAGTGGATTTGAAATAGATGATTATGTGAGCAAATTGCTTGTATCTTTGTATGCCAAGTGTGACAGTATTCAAGTTGCAATCCAGCTCTTTAGAAAAATGTACAACAAGGATGTGGTCTCATGGAACTCAATGATTACCGGTTATTCTCAGAAAGGACATGCCAATGAAACCTTGTCACTCTTTCATGAAATGCAACTGGCAAAAGTAATACCTGACTCTCTTACTATTGTGAGTGTGCTCCAGGCATGTGTGCATTTAGGATCTCTGGAATAAGGCAAGGTGATCCATGATTATATAATTCACAATGGATTCGATTCAGATGTTTCTGTGGGAAATGCCCTTATAGCTATGTATGCTAATTTTTCTTGCATGGAAACTGCACTTCAAATATTTGATAACATGTTAGAAATAAATGTGGTGACATGGAATTCAATAATTTTCAGGTATGCTCAAAATGGGCATGCAACTGAGGCTTTGGAACTCTATCAACAAATGCAACTAGCTGATGTGACACCAGACTCATTCACCATGGAAAGTGTGCTCCTTGCATATGCATATTTGGCAGCTCTACAGCAAGGTAAGAGAATGCATGGTTACATAGTTAAAAGGGGATTTGATATAAATGTTTTCGTGGGAATTGCCCTTATAGATATGTATGCAAAATGTGGAAGTGTACAGTTTGCATGCCATTTTTTTGACAAAATGCCTAACAGAAATGTGGTCTCATGGAATGCAATTATTGTGGGTTATGGAATGCATGGGCATGGTGAGGATGCCCTTGCTCTCTTTTTTCAAATGCAACAAATGGGCATGAACCCAAGCCACATTACATTCGTTTGTGTTTTGTCTGCATGTAGTCATGCTGGCCTTGTGGATGAGGGTTGGCAATGCTTCAATAGTATGACTCAAAAATATTGCATCACACCCAACGTGGAGCATTATGCATGCATGGTTGATCTTCTTGGTCGTGTTGGGCATCTAGAAGACACATAAGCTTTTATCAAAAGGATGCCAATAGATCCTGATGCTAATGTGTGGGGGGCCTTGCTTGGAGCTTGTAGAATCCACCGCAAGATTGAGCTAGGAGAACATGTGGCAGGGCACCTCTTTGGCTTAGAGCCTGAATATTCTGGATATTATGTCCTCTTGTTAAACATCTATGCTACACCTAGTAGGTGGGATAACGTGGAAAATGTGAGAGAATTAATGAAGGGTAGACGAGTGAATAAGACACCAGGATGCAGCTTCATTGAGGATAAAAGCAAGGTTCATGCATTTGTTGGGGGTGACAGGTCACACCCTCAATCTGAGAAAATTTATGCAATGTTGGAGACCTTGGTAGGATAGATGAAGGAAGCAGGATATGTGCCTAATATAGACTTTGCGCTTTATGATGTAGAGGAGGAGGTTAAGGAGCATATGCTTGGAATGCACAGTGAGAAACTAGCTATTGCTTTTGGCCTTATTAACACAAGCCCTGGGACCACTATAAAGATCACGAAAAACCTTCGTGTGTGTGGTGACTACCACACTGCCTCCAAGTTCATCTCTAGGATTGTTAGGTGGGAAATCATTGTGAGGGATGTGAACCGTTTCCATCATTTCAAGGATGGATTGTGTTCTTGTAGGGATTACTGGTAATTTTAATATGGCTTAATTTAAGTTCAAATCTATGCATATTTCTTGCATTCTATTGACATCGAGGTTAAGGTGCTATTTAAATTTTCTGTTTTAACAAGCTATACTATTTATGGATCTAGGTTTTGGCAACAGAAGAGTTTACTGATGTATTGACCTAAAATGGAAAATTCATTGTATGAGATGACAATAAATTGCTGGGTGATAAATTGGATGGGAGGATAGCAAAAGCTATGTGATGATGCATATAGTTTCTTATCTGTCCTAACATCATTGTAAGAAATGTCATGTAGATTGTCTAACTCTGGACTAAAGCATAACTCCCTTGATGTTAGAGTATATATATATATACTCTAACTATGCGGGTGTATGGGAGTCACCACCAATAACTATGCAGGGAGGTGTATGCCTTGGGGATTGGGATTCACCACATTTAACTATGAGGGGAGGTGTATGCCTTATTTTCTAGAAACATAATATGTTAAAAACCTTGGTATATGAGAAATAACAATCTTTGCAACAATATAGTATTTGCAATTTAATATTTGAGACTTTAATCCATACTAGTTTTGTTTTTAACACAAGAATATTTATTACCTGGACTTCAATCAACATGAACTCCAATATCTCTTTCTCCTCCATCCTCTGCATTTTCTCTACTTTCGTTGTGCGGCTTAACACAAAGAGACTCAATATTTTATGTACTAGTTTATTAATTAATATAAAACACAATGAATCAATCTTAAATAGAATTTGTTTATTGTAGTTACCTGTTCACAGGATGGATCACTGGAAGACTTTGCTTGGCTACCATAGCTACTTGTTCAATGTTCAACAACACCTAAAAACCCGCGTTGGTAGCCGATCCTCGTGTCTTCCTCCATTGGCAAATCATGGAATATTTGAGCCTGTAATTTTCAATTAGATCATCATTGTTGTTGTTATATCATCATGAAAACAATTTTAAATGCAATCTATAATTTCTATACAATAAAACAATTATTGATCATACTTACGATTCATGCTTGCAGGTTGGAATATCCACCAAGTTCAAGCTTGTGTTGCCCATGTTTTTCTATTCTTGCTTGGGTGGCCTTCGATGTATCTGGTAGCCTATAAAAGTAATTTTAAATATGTTAAACATTGCAAAAAAATGGAAAATAAAGTGTAATTAACATATAATTGCATTGCTGAAAGTATTGCATACCATCTAGCTGACTCAGGTATTGGATTGCCCGCTATTTTCGCAACTTTCTCCCTTGCATCATCCAGCAAGCCTTTCCACTCCCTTGTTGGAATCATCGGAGGGCACTCATACTTTGGATTAATTGCTAAGCTGTTCCGATATCCCTCCTATACATAATGTAAATGTTGGCCAGCTTTTTCGAGAACCTTTTTTCGGTTGAAGTTTTCAGCACCAAAAAACCCAACCAAGCGAGCAATAAGCTCATCTTTCAAAACTTTACTCTGTCGGTTCCACCATGTGCGGATAGTGGGCCCAAATAGCTCTAAAGACCAATCATTAAGATGTTTATAAAAGACATCATTTCCTACAAAAACGAGTATGTGTTAATTAGTGTAAAAAGAATGATGCATAATTACATTACAATAAAATTATAATATATAGTTAAAACATTTTGTAAATAGTACCTGGAATCTTCTCCATCTTGTAGGGAATGAGATCTTCGTCCACCAAAAAAGTAGTCTCAAATGTTCCCGTGCTAGTGACACGGAAAGATCCAGGAAATGCTGGGACAACAGCATCAAAGTCATGCTCTTCTCCATGTACCGGCCCCTGATCCTCACCAGCACTTTCATGCCCCTGATCCTCGTCGGCACTCTCATGTTCCATATGGGGTGTCTCATTTTTTGTTTCCGACTGGCCAGACGACAACGATACATGATCAGTGGCAAAGGGGGTGTCATGCTCAATGGTATCAGCATGTCTCTCATCGGGGAAAAAATATTCCTGTAGAAAGAAAATAATATTTTAGTTACTCATATACGAATAGGAAAAAAATTGCATTTGGAATAGACTTATAATTAAAAAGTTTGCAGCTTACATCCAAGCGCTTTACTTTAAGCAACACGTGATCTATCTTTGCTTCAGTCTCATCCTGCGTCATTTGCGGATCCGATATAAGCAGATTGACGACCTCCTGATTTAATTTTGTTTTTGCTTTTTGAACTACATCCCGGATATTCTTTGCATTCTTGAGGTCAACATCGTCAAGAATGTGCCCCAAATCCATATCCTTCGGATCTGTCTATAGATAAGTATCATCCGACATAAAAATAGAAAACATTAATATCAATTTGAAATCATTAATATAATTAGATAACATAAATATGTATAAATACAGTTTCTGAAATTCACAACGTGCTATATACTTGCTCATGACCCGATGAGCGTGGCGTGCTAACATCTGTCGACATATCATCTGCTATGGAGCTCTTGCCTCGACCCTCACCCTACAAACAAAATATTGACCATGTTGATATCATAATTAAACAAATGTACTTTCTAAAGAAGCAGGTAAGTAAAAATGTGGTATATATACTTGTTGCCTGTAGGGGGGTGTCGGCCTCCCAGGCTCCACTGGGGACTTGCCCCAATCAACTGACTGCAACAAAGTAATTAAAAACATTAATTTTAAACTCAAACCAATACACGAGGAAAATATTATTTAAAAACATATTTAAATATTGACCACGTTGATATCATAATTAAACAAATGTACTTTCTAAAGAAGCAGGTAAGTAAAAATGTGGTATATATACCTGTTGCCTGTAGGGGGGTGTCGGCCTCTTAGGATCCATTAGGGACTTGCCCCGATCAGCTGACTACAACAAAATTAATTAAAAACATTAATTTCAAACTGAAACCAATACACAGGGAAAATCTTATTTAAAAACATATTTTTAAAAAAATTAATGGAAAACATATTGCGAAATTGATAACATAAAGATTACATGTTTTGTGAAATGTTATATGTACCTCTCCCGAAGTATCTGCATATGTATCTATCTGATTCAAATTGTAACTGATCAGAAACTCTTCCCCTGAAATCATGCCCAAAAAATTCATGCAAAACAACCTCACTTATAGGGAAAAACCCTAATTCAACAAGAGCATAGAAAAATCAGCTAGCAGATAAAATATAGATCCTTTATTAAACCTTTTGGAATCATTGTGATCCTCTCCTTATGGCTCATTCTATCATGCAAAAATGTTTGAAATTTACCCAAGAGATAATGCAAAAAACCCTGATACAAAAGAGGTTTCCTTATAGGGAGACCCTAGCTCAATAAGAGGATTGATTTTTCATCTCAACATAAAGCATGTAGGTCTTCTTAAGAATGTTTTTGCAAAAGAATTATCCTCATCCCATAGTGCAATAACTAATCCAAAGTTTTGGCACTTTACCCCCAAACCATGCCAAAACCCTAATACCAAAAGCAGGTCCCCTTGTAGAGAAACCCTAACCAAACATAGCCATGGGCCTTGTCCCAAACATCAAAATCTACAATCTCCTGATTTCTGGATACTGCAAGCAAGGAAAATTTGAGGAGGCATCAACTCTTCTCTTTGAAATGGAGAAGTGGAGTATTTTGCCAGATGGTTTTATGTTTGAGTCACTGATTAAAGGGCATTGCAAAATATGCAATATGGAGGCATCTTTGACATTGTTTCAAGAAATGGAAAGGAGAGGAATTGCAACAAATCTCTTTTGCTACACCAACCTTATTAATGGGCTTTGCAGTAAAGGTAGGATGGAAGAAGCAAGTAAACTTGTAGAAGAACTGCTTGAGAGGGATTTACTTCTTGGCATCAATACTGATAGTAGATTATACTCTGAATATTTTAGAAGATTGAATTCTATGGGAACTGATAATTTGTTTGTTGGGCCAAAGCTTGATATCTCGTTTGTTGATTTCATCAAAAGGCTTTACCATGAAGGAAAGATACAGGAAGCATCAACTATATTAAGGGAATTGGAATTAAAGAATCTAGCTTCTGGTATTTCAAGTTGTACTGTGCAACTTGATAGGTCATTCAATGATGATGACATTGATACAACTTCCATGCTGACAGCTAATACAGATGAAGAAATTCCGAAGGAGGTTTTGGCCACTCATGTCAGTTCACAGGATATGGAATCTATCATCAGGCTTTGTAAGGAAGGTAGAATGCAAGATGCATTGATGTTTTATGATGAAATGATTAAAAAGGGGCTAGTGCCAAACTTTAAGACTTTTAGTGTTCTCATTATGTCACTTGACACAAATGATAAGCTGCAAGAAGAAAACAGGGTAATGAAAGAAATGCTAGTATTGCTCAGCCATATCACTTGAAAGAGGAACACTGTAAATTATGGATAATTTATTAATTTCTAAGGTATGGTAAAAATTTGACTACTTGAAAGACTCAAGAGAAATGGGAGAGGATTTATAATCTGTTCCATTGGCCCTCAATTCGCTTAGTTGACCTAGTTCTGGAGAAACTGTCTTGACTCTTGACAGTGGACTTATTCTCATTCATTTTTGAGGAATACACAATCGGAGGGAAGAGCATAATTGATATGAGCATAATTTTTAAAAAAATGGGAATGATACCCTCTCATAGCTTTAGTGAAGGAGTTGAGAAGCGACTCCGTAGCCTTACTATGCTCCATTTTATCAAAACCAAATACTAACCAACCAGTAGAAGACTTTGTGGCAGCCAATACTAATTCTAACCAAACTGACTTTCACCCATCAATTATTACAGTGGATACTTACCTGAGATCACCAGAACTTTATGGGAGGAAGAATGGCATTCTGATGCATTTTCTAAAGTAGACACAGCCAGCCCCACCCACTTCTTTACCACAGAACTCACTTCTCTATATCTATGAGCAACCCTGATAAACGGCACACAGCTGATCGAAGGTAGGAACTGACATAAAGGATGAATAATCATCCAAGGACACCATCATGGCCGGAAGGCATCTTGAAACCAACTATGTGGATATCGATCCGAACCCCCAGAGCGGGGTGAGGATAGGGGAGGGGGGATTTCCCCAAAATAAGCGATACATTTTGCGGAATCTTGAATTAGATTTTGGGGTGAGCTGTATTTTTGATGAGGTACTGGTGGTGAGGGAAGGGGTATGGGGGACGATTTTAGATCCAAGACAATTCCTGCCAAGGCCTCTCAATATTCATTTTGTCACCGTGGGGGTTTATTTCTCGAACCGATCGGCTATCGACCAACCTATGCTACCTCGGTCCTCGTCGAGATCTACCGACTCAAATCTGCAGGCTGTGTTTCCAATGCCATATCATTTCACTCCGTTGGGAGGGCACGTCTCCTTTTGATGGATGCTTCGAAGGATGAAAGAGTGGTATTCCAGGATTGATATGAGCATAATTTTTTTATTTTAACTGCGAAAAAATGTCCTTTATATCATCAAATATAAAAAGTATCCATGGTACATTCAATTTTTCAACTTTTCAAACCAAGGAGAATGACAAGAATTAGATTTGTAATTGAGTTGTGGATGTTGATACTTTTGTTGGGATAGATTTTACATGGGTTGAAGATGGGTATTGTGGTAGTTTTCTCTCTAGTGTATTTAAATATTTAGTTATAAAGGTACTCAAAAGGATTTGTAACATGGTATTTGGTGGGTATATTGTCATATTTAATATTAAACCCCCATTATTTATAATATTAAGTATTGGATTTATTAATAGAAAGTGGAGGGACATTCATGTTCAAGGATCCATGGTGAAACAACCTTGACTAGGCTATGTCCTACAATTTTGGGAACATCGAGTATGTGTTAAAGAACAGCTTCCTCAGAGGTCATGATTTGTACACAAAGTATCACAATATTTTGAGTGGTGGGATCTTCAACTCAAATTTTGAACAATGGAGGGTACAAAGGAATATTGTTGATGGTCACTTCAACTCATAGAGATTTTGTTAATTCATGGTAGTGTATTGACATTATGTATCAATACGAGGATTATATATCCGTGTCTATAGAAATATGTGACAATAAAAAATCTATCCATCTAAAATAAAAATAATCTGTCATTTGTATATTGTACACATTGAAAAATGAGTTGTTTCTCTTTGTGTATTATTTACATTGAAAATTATCTTTTTTACTGTGTACATTGTCATTCATATCATTCTCACTATCATTGTCCTATTTGTCATCATAGTCATTATCATCATCATTATCATTGCCAACCCTTTTCCATGAGGCATGCATGGAACCATGCAATAGAATTGGTGTTTTCATATTAAGAACCTGGAATGTTGAAGTGAATTTATTGATCGACATTCAAATACTTTCAGCATAAAATAATTGTAATTTAAATAGTATGCCTACATATTGTTAAAGGATTTTTAAGCATTTTTTATGTTAATGATCATCTTCCTTTTCCGTCTAGACTTCAAATTATGTGTCCATATAATAATTGAAACCCAAATACCTTGTTAGTGCCAAAAGGCCTTTTCAGCAATATAAATGTAGGTAGAATCTCCATTGTAAGAAAACCTTTCATTTTTCAAATTCAAGTGCATTTCTTTAATAATTCATAGCATTCCTCTCTTTCATTTCACATTGATAGCTAGACAAGGATCATTGAATATATTGCGTTATATCCTTGCTCCATATCAGCTACATCTTGAGGTACTTGAGAGATTGACTTGTCTTGCTAGGTTTGCACAAATTTGGATGCATGGAGGTGTCCATGAAGATAATTATATGAAATTATATTATATCACCAATAAAAAGGAGTAGCATAATGCTTTATTTTCTATTATTAAAGGGGAAAGGAATATAACAATTGAAAAACATGAAATAACACCTAACGAGATTACTAGGGTATTCAAGAATTAAACATTGAAAATCATGGTATAATCCATGTCCTACATGAAGATTTCATTTACCTCTGTCCCAAGGCAAAAAATCCTATGGAGGATACGTCTCTCGGATTATCTTGGAATCCTATCAACACTTATTATATCCATAGATGGAGTGATAGTGTATTTGGATTTCAAGAAGTGTCGACGGTCATTCCCAACCCATCGCCAAATGTTTTAGTTCATGATTCAGTCCTACAAATGTGAAGGGAGTAGGCTCTTTCTATATATTCCTTCCAACACTAGCACACATTAGTCAACAAAACACCTCGTGAAGGGGAGAAATATTAGGATGGAGTGCTATCGGTTCAAGGTGATCGGAGAACCAAATCCTAAATCATGTAAAAGGAAAAATATTTGGCAAGGAATAAATGAGTAGAGATTTCATGACATACCGTGTAATCTATCCCAACCCAATGTTATGGGAAGGCATGAAAAAATACTATAGTGTGATGAGTGATGACAACAACTACAACTACAACATGGTAAGGAATTATATTAACTACAACATTGCATGCTGCATGCTATTCATGAGAACTACCAAATCCCTCACCTCTTCTCATAAGTTTTTGACCAACATGAGTAAAATACCTTAATGAGCTTCTCTTTGTTTCGAGAATATTTTAATATTCTCTACTCAACTGGGACAACCACGTGAAGGTGGAAGCTCATCTGCCCCCTCCGCCCCCCCCCACCCCTCACAATATATCACTTGGAATGATGTTCAATGCACTTCATGACCGTCTTTGTAATATCCCTCTCCTATGCCCTGGAGTATCTTGTAAATTTTGCATATTATTGTATGAGGGTTTCTAGGTGAGGAGCTCAAGTGCCAAGGCCCCACCCGAAGAAAACCTGAAAGTTAGGTAAAATTTTATTAACACAAAAGCTCACAAACTAAGCCTTGATAAAAAATAGGATATTGAATTTAAATCTATTAAGTTAACCTTATTAATTTAGGGTGAACGGCTTCAAACTAAAGGGGAAGTATTTAATAAGAAGGATATAAGGATCCCAGAGTCAAAAGAACAATCTAATGAATGGTTACAAGATGAATTGTTCGCCTAATATAAATTGATTAAGGGATATAATATATATATATATATA
>LPNX010220012.1:113041-194643 GCA_001517045.1 Pseudotsuga menziesii
TTCCCTATAAATACTATTCGGGGGATAAAAAGGTATATATATTAAGGAAGGAAAAAAATTAAATAAATAAATAAAATAATAATAAAAATAAATAAAGGGAAGGCCAGTTGTGACAGAGCGTGCCTTAAAATAATTTGATGGCATTATGGCAGGATTTAATGTCTTAAATTTTGGGAATAATTCCCGCAACAAGAGGTGCTTCCAGTACCTTAAATTTTTTCTGCGAAACTGTCAAAAGGGTCAGCACACCCATGGCTCTTTGGTAGGTAAAAGGGAGGGGAAAATTAAATACAAGCAGTTATGTATCTTAGCAGGGAATCTCTGCCTGAAAGGAAGGCTCTCTATGCCTTTAAAAAAGGGAGGGTATGCTCTCGAGAGGGGGGACAGAATGTTTTCCTCTTGCTGGACGTTCAGAACGAGAATAAGGGGACGACATCTATGGGCTTACCATTTTCACTACAGCCTTTAGCATCTCTCTTCATGGGAAGGATCGCGTAGGTCTGGAATTGATGCGGGTAACCACCATCGTAGAATCTCTGGTTTAGAACGGTGATATTCAGATAAACCTGAACCAGTTTATTTCAACGTTATGCATGTATTTTATTACGTCTAGGTATTGAGGGATAAAAACGTTAATCCATTTGTTGCAGATAATATATGTATAATCATTTATATATTTGCATTCAAAATACTGTAACCAGTTTAATTGCCAGGGTCTATGTCAGAGTCGTATCTGTAGTGACTTCCATGTATTTTGGGTTTTGCTGGAAATGCTAACCCCCTTTTTATTGTTGGTGGGATCAGAGATCATTATTCATAGATTCTCCTTGTAATTATTCAGGTGTGTGGTTTGATTTTATAAACTTCCTGATACCTAACTTATCAACGCCTACAACTTACAGCTGCGTGTAATTTTACTCGGAACCTTAGTGCATTTATGTGTAGGGATTGTCTTGGAGAGTTGTTATGAAATCCACTCTATATGTGGATCATGGCGTAGTGGTTACAATCAGTGATTTTCGCTAGTCTCGACCCTTTCAGCCGGATCTGCAGGTTATTGAATGGGAAATCGTTGATGTATACGCGGTCCCTTATGTTTTCCCGTTGGATGATTATGGAACATTTACCAATATGCTTTTCGGCCTTATGGTTCCTTCCCTTTGCTGAATGAGAAATCGTAGAGGAAAATTTCCAGCATGTACTGATCCGGGAAATCCTAGGATCGATTTATGACCCTTCCCTTTAATTTTGTTCTTCCCAGCCTTTTCTTTAAGATTAGACTGCATTAAAATGTTTGTGTATTACCAAGTGAGGCGGATTGGGTGACAGTGCGAAAGCACAAACCTGGTGCCTTACTCAAACACGTTTAGTCGGTCGGTGCATCTTTGGAAAGCAAGTGTTTTGGTCCGTGAATCCCAAGTTCAATTGTTTTCATCCGAGTGAAAATTTGTTTCTGTTACCTTCTTTTGGTCGCTTCCTTGGGAAGCAAGAGTTAGGGCGCCTTGGAAAAGGAAAGATTTATGACCCTGTGGCTGTCATAGATAAGTACTGATAATAAACATAGAAAAAGACGATAAAATTGTAGGCATAGACTAAGTTTTGTCTTGCTGAGAATGAACATAGATAAGTACTGATATTAAACACGGATATAAAATACGGTAAAATTGTCTTGATGATTTTAAACTTAGGCATAGACTGCGTTTTGTCTTGCTGAGAATGAACATAGATAAGTACTGATAATAAACATGGTGATAAAGACGGTAAATTGTTTTGATGATTTTAAAAGACGAGCATAGACTGCGATTTGTCTTGCTGAAAGTGAGCTTATCTCAAGAATAATATAGAAGGTTCATAATGAGTATTTCAGGAGTAAAGGTATCCGTAAAGGGTTAACAGAATAATAAATCTAGTATTACTTGAGCTGATTATAAGGGTCCTAAATAGGGCTATTGAGTTTCAAGGGTCTCTCTGCGTAGAGCCTGGAGGTAAGATACAAATAAACCGGCCAGGAATGAGCCGTGTCTTTGTAAGCACTCTATTTTTGATAAAGAAATAAAAGAACAAATAGGTTGGTGGATGTAGCGTCGTGGACGAGGTGAACCACGTGAAGATGGTTGTCTCATTGTGTTATTTTGTGGTGCTGGATTATTCTCTTTTTTTACTTGATGGTTATGAATGCGGTTTAAATGTTTTAATCGGTGAAATATTACTAAAATTTTTACTTTACAGGCCTCTTGAGTGCTTTATAGCTTTCAGATAGCAGGGTATTTTACATATGGTATCAGAGCGAGGTTGAAACGCTCGGGCCTATTGGGCTCAAAATGCTCCAGAATGTTTTGTTTTGACCAACAACTGATTTTCTCGGTGATCAAGAGAAATCCAACAAGTTCGCACTGTTCGTCTAATCCAGGTACCTTAAGTTGTACAGGGGAGGTTACAGTTTCAAAATCCTTTTGGAAGGGAGAGAACTTCCTACGTTTTGAGGAGGGGGCTCTGTGCGTTGAGGAGCACTGTCCTCGACATTTTATCTTTGCGTTTTTCTGATCCGGTATGTGTTCCGTTAGCATCTACGTTATGGCTTAGTTTGATTATTATTCTTGTTGCAAGGTATTACTCCATTGGGATAAATGCTGGTAGAACTGAATATCGGTAGCCAAATTTGTTTATCGACTTGATTTTGCTTGTGGTTGTGTTGATTTGTTTCGTTGGCATTATACATTTTGATCTCCACCAGACCCAATTGTGTGACCCTCTTCCAGTGAACCGGATCCATTGTGTTTATTTTTTTTTTTTTTAATTGATTAATTGGTCGGGTGCCCTTTAATTGATATTTACAGGGTTCGCCCTAGATGTTCCATTACCTGTAATTTCTAAAACTCAGTCCATATTAGCTAGTATGGAGGTTGCAGACCAACTGTTTATAACTTGCCTTACCTTTCGTGTATTCTCTAGTGGTCTCGCTTTACCATCTAGACAATCGTGCATCTGGAACGTTTTTTTTTATCCTTGCGGGCAGTGACATGATCATTGTGTTTTTGCTGCCTATCACCCAAGAGTTCGTTATTTTCTTTTGAGTGGAATTATTATAAAATCCGCGTTGGTGTATATTTATTAAGGAATGTTTGTGAAATGTATTTATTTAAAAATTAGGGCATGCAGGTAAGTCTTATCTTGTTCATCTACATGTTGGAGTTCTGTGGCATTCCTTTAAAAGTAGTGAACACGATTTGATGCCGCAAGAACTTCAATCCTTGAATTTTTGAATTAGGATATGCTCAGATCTGTAAGCTAGCGTTATGTATAATTACATATTCTTAGATATTGGAATTTCTTAGTGGGGATATGCTCATATCTGCAAACGATTGTTATGTATAATTATATATTCTTAGATATTGGAATTTCTTAGTGGGGATATGCTCATATATGCAAACGATTGTTATGTATAATTATATATTCTTATATCTCTGAATTTTTAATGGTGATTTGCTCATATTTGTAAACGATTGTTATGTATAATAATGTAATCTTAGATCGGTGAATATTTGAATTGGGATATGCTCAGATATACAAAATGATAGTTATGCATAGATATATATATCCTTACATTTGTGGATTGATTTGGGGATATGATGACAAATGAAAAACAATAGTTATATATATATATATGCTAGTTCTGTAAAAGGTTAACGCTTCTAGCATGCAAAAGGTTAACGCGTGGATATGAAGAAGGCTTTTATTGTTTATGTTTAGATCGCAGGCTTTTGTTCTAAAATCGCGTTCCTGTGTTTTATAAGTTGTCTTCCTGTATTCTAGATAGATCCGTTTGCATATATATATTCATCATACAACCAAGATACGGTATGCAATGGATTTGATGAATAGATCTGTACCAATTGTATGCTTGTTCCTTCATTTTACAAATCGCTTGTATGAATTCTTAAGTTATGAATATATTCGTCAGCATATAGAGCATGACATGCACACAAGATACGGTATGCATTGATTTTTAATTGGTTTATACTGCTATTATGAATGTTGAATTAACGTGGTTTTTCAAGTTGCACAAAAGGCTTTCCATTAGTCGAATGGAATTAGGGGATAATATGGGGAATCATTCTTACATACCTTTTGTAAGTTAGGTCACTTTTTTTTCAGAAGTATTGAAGGTAACTGATCTTTGTTGTTTCCTTAATGGACTACTCAGTATACTGAAACCGCGGCTGCTACCACTGTACTTAGGAAGTGATCATTACATTCTCAGGTGCCTATCATATTGTTTGTCTTGACTATGTGTAATTTAATAAGTGTTAGGAGTTACTTCTTGGACGAATAATCTTTTGATGTATCTGTGTGGGTTGATATTAATAAGGTTCAATTGTGGTCAGGTATATGTATGCCTTCCTACTCATGTAAGAATATGTGGGATGTATTTTTTTCAAACTTGTAACCTTTTGCTTTATCATAAGTTCAAAATCCTATGAGGCTAATGAGCTTGGGTACTTGAATGTTTCATTAAAGGAAAAAAAAAAATTTACACCGCGTGCTCCAAGGATCTATTGGTGATATTTTGGTTTTGTTGCATATTATGCGAAAATCTGTCCCCTATATGTATATATGTTTTTGACAGAGGGTTTTGGGAGACGTTACATATGGTTATATAAAGTTGCAGCAGTGTTAGTATACAAATATCTATTCATTCAAGAATCAACACTATATGTATAAACATTGCAAAGAGTAATTATTTGAATAATATAGCCTCTGTGGTGCAAGCTGATTTTGTTGATTTGAGTGGTTTAAGGTATTCAGTATTGCTCTCTAATTTGCTCGTAGTTGAAGAAGGTTTGAACAGCTGAGCACGCCAGCCATTAGGATGGCACGGTAAGAAATGTCCAATAGCATTTCTAGAGATCAAATTAATTGGGGACATCTCTAGTGTTGAGTTGTCTTGCAGCTGGTGATTACCACGACTATCTCAGGTTGTGTTTTTTATTATTTATCCGCAGGATGCCCATCTCGGTGGTTGAAATTATTTTAATTATGGATATTGTAGAAGGGACAGTTTAGATAAGATAGTTGTTTAATTGGCCTTTTGGATTGGGAATTTTCTGACCTTATTGTGGCGAGGCTAATTGCAGGCAATTTACGTTGTTTAAGAATTGCTAACAGATTCTGGATGATTGGTCTTATGGCATTGACAAAGCACTTAAAGGTTCAAATGTAGTATATATAAAATTGCAGCTGTGAATGAATTTTTTTTTTGTTTTAATAAATTGAAGCTAATGAGTAATTGCATTGTCAAAATTCCCAAGTTTTATGTGTTTTCTTGCAAGTGGTGTTAGTATAAGAAAATGAAAAGATTTTGTGGCTTCTTGTAAATGCCTACTTGTCAATTCTGGTGATAAAAGGCTCTTATCGGATGAACGAAAAAATGAAGTAAGGCAGGACTTGTGCAAAAATTTTGATGTTCTTTGAATTAATAAGATGATAAACTAACACCCATATAGTGCTTGCAGGCATGGGGATTTATGGCCATGAAAAAGGCTAAGCTCAAGGACTATGATGAGTTAAATCTCATGTGTATAAAGTTATCACCAGAAGAGGGAGTGGTGATGGAGGTAGTGGTTAAAATCTACCTTGTTTCCCCCGGGCCAGCGAGGGACCATTATGCATTCTGGGGACGCCCAGATGTAAGACATTTGGTTAAGACTCATCCGCAAACATTAGAGGACTGTCACATGAGTTGGGGGACTCTGTGAAGAGAATAACCTCTAGGCACTGTGGAGGTGTGCAAGAATGGAGTGCCTCAGCTTGGTGAAGCACCCTAAAGGAGATACCGCTAAGAGGGGTACAGGGTATCGTCCTTGTGTTGGGTGGCTTGAATGAAGAATAATGACAAGCACCCTGAATAGCACAGAGGAGATACATGAAGGGTTGGTATCGTCCTTGTGTTGGGTGGCTTGAATTGGTACTTGAAGTACTGTTGGCACTTGATGTGCTGGGATGGAGGACATCCAAGAAAGAGAACAATGCCAAAAAAAGAAGAAGGTATGTGCAGTACAGGTAAACTGGTACCTATATGTTATTGGCAATAGAACTGATATGTTATGAAAATTGTATAATGTTATATTTTTGAGTTTTACATTTCAATGCTAGTATGCATGCATATGTCTGGTTTTAAATGCAGGATCATGACAGGAAATACAAGCAAACAAGGAGAACTCAAAGGAAAGGAAAAAGTTATTGAAGAACGAAAACACCGAGGACGGTGTTCTTTCTTTTAGGGGGAAAGGATGTAATATCCCTCTCCTATGCCCGAGAGTATCTTGTAAATTTTGCATATTATTGTATGAGGGTTTTTGGGTGAGGAGCTCAAGTGCCAAGGCCCCACCCGAAGACAACCTGAAAGTTAGGTAAAAGTTTATTAACACAAAAGCTCACAAACTAAGCCTTCATAAAAGATAGGATATTGAATTTAAATCTATTAAGTTAACCTTATTAATTTAGGGTGAACGGCTTCAAACTAAAGGGGAAGTATTTAATAAGAAGGATATAAGGATCCCACAGTCAAAAGAACAATCTAATGAATGAATGGTTACAAGATGAATTGTTCGCCTAATATAAATTGATTAAGGGATATAATATATATATATATATATAAATCGTTGTGTATTAATTTAACAAAGAGCACAAGCATCATATATATATATAAGAAAATAAGTGGCTTGAAAACAAGCATATAAAGGGCTTCCCTATAAATAATATTCAGGGCATAAAAAGGTATATATATTAAGGAAGGAAAAAATTTAAATAAATAATAATAATAATAATAAAAATAAATAAATGGAAGGCCAGTTGTGACAGAGCGTGCCTTAAAATAATTTGATGGCATTATGGAAGGATTTAATGTCTTAAATTTTGGGAATAATTCCCGCAACAAGAGGTGCTTCCAGTACCTTAAATTTTTTCTGCGAAACTGTCAAAAGGGTCAGCGCACCCATGGCTCTTTGGTAGGTAAAAGGGAGGGGAAAAATAAATACAAGCAGTTACGTATCTTAGCAGGGAATCTCTGCCTGAAAGGAAGGCTCTCTATGCCTTTAAAAAAGGGAGGGTATGCTCTCGAGAGGGGGGACGGAATGTTTTCCTCTTGCTGGACGTTCAGAACGAGAATAAGGGGACGGCATCTATGGGCTTACCCTTTTAACTAGAGCCTTTGGCATCTCTCTTCAGGGGAAGGATCGCGTAGGTCTGGAATTGATGCGGGTAACCACCATCGCAGAATCTCTGGTTTAGAACGGTGATATTCAGATAAACCTGAACCAGTTGATTTCAACGTTATGCATGTATTTTATTACATCTAGGTATTGAGGGATAAAAACGTTAATCCATTTGTTGTAGATAATATATGTATAATCATTTAGATATTTGCATTCAAAATACTGTAACCAGTTTAATTGCCAGGGTCTATCTCAGAGTCGTATCTGTAGTGACTTCCATGTATTTTGGGTTTTGCTGGAAATGCTAACCCCCTTTTTATTGTTGGTGGGATCAGAGATCATAGTCATAGATTCTCCTTGTAATTATTCAGGTGTGTGGTTTGATTTTATAAACTGCCCGATACCTAACTTATCAAAGCCTATAACTTACAGCTGCGTGTAATTTTACTCAGAACCTTAGTGCATTTATGTGTAGGGATTGTCTTGGAGAGTTGTTATGAAATCCACTCTATATGTGGAGCATGGCGTAGTGGTTACAATCAGTGATTTTCGCTAGTCTCGACCCTTTCAGCTGGATCTGCAGGTTATTGAATGGGAAATCGTTGATGTATACGCGGTCCCTTATGTTTTCCCATTGGATGATTATGGAACATTTACCCCTATGCTTTTCGGCCTTATGGTTCCTTCCCTTTGCTGAATGAGAACTCGTAGAGGAAAATTCCCAGCATGTATTGAGCCTGGAAACCCCAGGATCGATTTATGACCCTTCCCTTTAATTTTGTTCTTCCCAGCCTTTTCTTTAAGATTAGACTGCATTAAAATGTTTGTGTATTACCAAGTGAGGCGGATTGGGTGACAGTGCGAAAGCACAAACTTGGTGCCTTAATCAAACACGTTTAGTCGATCGGTGCATCTTTGGAAAGTAAGTGTTTTGGTCTGTGAATCCCAAGTTCAATTGTTTTCATCCAAGTGAAAATTTGTTTCTGTTACCTTCTTTTGGTCGCTTCCTTGGGAAGCAAGATTTAGGGCGCCTTGGAAAAGGCAAGATTTATGACCCTGCGGCTGTCATAGATAAGTACTGATAATAAACATAGAAAAAGACGGTAAAATTGTAGGCTTAGACTGAGTTTTGTCTTGCTGAGAATGAACATAGATAAGTACTGATATTAAACACGGATATAAAAGACGGTAAAATTGTCTTGATGATTTTAAACTCAGGCATAGACTGCGTTTTGTCTTGCTGAGAATGAACATAGATAAGTACTGATAATAAACATGGATATAAATACGGTAAATTGTTTTGATGATTTTAAAATATGGGCATAGACTGTGATTTGTCTTGCTGAAAGTGAGCTTATCTCAAGAATAATATAGAAGGTTCATAATGAGTTTTTCAGGAGTAAAGGTATCCGTAAAGGGTTAACAGAATAATAAATCTAGTATTACTTGAGCTGATTATAAGGGTCCTAAATAGGGCTGTTGAGTTTCAAGGGTCTCTCTGTGTATGGCCTGGAGGTAAGATACAAATAAACCGGCCAGGAATGAGCCGTGTCTTTGTAAGCACTCTATTTTTTATAAAGAAATAAAAGAACAAATAGGTTGGTGGATGTAGCCTCGTGGACGAGGTGAACCACGTGAAGATGGTTGTCTCATTGTGTTATTTTGTGGTGCTGGATTATTCTCTTTGTTTACTTGATGGTTATGAATGCGGTTTAAATGTTTTAATTGGTGAAAGATTACTAAATTTTTTACTTTACAGACCTCTTGAGTGCTTTATAGCTTTCAGATAGTAGGGTATTTTACATTCTTCATCTGTATCCAAGTCTGCATCTGTATCATCTGATCCAGATTCAACATTATAAGGATTAAAGGCTATATCATCATCGTCATCGTTGTTAGTTTCAATAAAGTGATAATCGTCAATATCATTTTCATCATGAACATTGTCTCTAACATCATCTGCTTCAACTAACTCTTCAACATCTTCCTACGTAACATTATGATCATCAACATCCAACTCATGTTGATCCTCTACATGATCACCTTCTTTTTCAACACCGTCTTCAACTTCCTCTGCAATATTATAGTTTACTGGCCTTCCTCTTGGATCATGTCTAATAACAAATGACCAACCCTGTCTACCAGGAACTTCTGAGTAAAATACCTGTTCACATTGACTCGAAGAACATAGGGCTCTGACGTTCGTGACTCAAGTGACCTTGTATTGACCATGGTAAATCCATTAGAATGTTCAATAACAGTTCTATCGGGATCAAATCGATTCAATCGTAGCTTGTACCATTTCACAACAAAAAGAATTATTTTGAATGATTTAAAGTCACAGTCAATGATATCTTTCAAATATCCATAATATCGATTTTCTGACAATTCTAGACGTCTATCGCTTCTAGATGAAACATTAGTGACCTCAAAGACTGCACTTATCCCATAATCACATGTTTGCTTTGTTTCATCCAACTTTTTAATGCGATATTTACGACCATTGCACCACATAGCCTTGTGGTGTTCTACCTGCAATTGATAGTAAGTATTTTATGTTCTTAAAGTATGCAAATAAAATTAAATTCATCAAGATGAACATGAATATCAACGTAATTGAAAATATTATGTCTTATATTTATAATATCATGCTTACCTATTTATCTTTTAAACCATATGCTAAATCGATTTCCCTTTCTGTTAGATTGCCATCTCCATTGAGATGTGCTTCTTTAACCAATGAAGCCACACCTTCCCATGATAGTCCTCAACTATATTGATTACATTGTTCAATCCATACCTTCATCCAATCAAGATTGTTTGCGACGTACAAATGTAGTGCATCACACTCATGACCAACTGCATGAAAATAAAATTACATAAATCAACTCAGAAATTTATAATTACTTAACGCAGTGTAGCATTATAAATATTATTGATGCATATCATTAATGAATATTAAAAATGAAATAATTATGTACGATATTATTAAAATGTATTAACATTAATATTAATCTATAACACCATTTAATAATTACCTTTGACCTTCCTTGATTTACCTTTCCCCATCAGGTACTCTCCTTCTAATTTTTTAGTGGAGTTTGGATCACCAATGCATCGATCTAATTCCGTCTTAATAAACGTCAACCCTGGAAGATATTCAACAATATACACCATGGCCTGAAATACCATATATCCCTCCATTATAGAACCCTCTGGACATGCTCTTTTTCTAACTAAAGCCTTCATAAATTTCAAGTTCCTCTCAACCATCCACATGGACCTTGCGTGTATAGGTCCACACAATTCAATCTCCTCAACTTGGTGTATGAGGTAGTTTTCTTGTGCATTGAAAAATGCCGAAGGTAGAAATCTCTGCATTTTACACATTAAACGAGGAATTTCTCTCTTCCAATACTTTATATCTTCTTTGTGGATTTCTTTAGATGACAACCATCTACATGTAAAGCAAGAAAATAATGATATCATTTAACGACGAAAATTTAACATTGTATTACAAATATACATGATTGACTAAAACAAATGTCAATTCATATAAGTTATACAACGAATTAAACAAAGTACATGATGATGCGTGAAAAATATTGTTTCTAATTACCTCATGTATTTTCCAAGATCATATATGACCTGTTTGACATTATTGTCAAAGTTGTCTAGGAGAGATACAGGTAGAACATACTCTAACAATGAACACGTCTCATCAATATATTTTTCAAAATTAAGCAAAAAAGTAAACCAAAAACATGCAGTATTGTAATATACCAATATATATACCAGAAATATAATTACCTTAATGAAGATATGCCAATCATGCGTTTTTACCCTGCCAAAATCACCTTTCCTTGTTAAGATATTCTTTATGTTCGAACAAAATCCTGTGGGAAATTTCATTTTTTGTATCACTTCTTTTACTACATTGCTTTGTTTCTCAGTCAATAACCATGGAAGTGACCTTATATTAATTTGGTCTCCATCGTTGTTTAAATGTTCAATGATATCTTTCATTGCATGATTGGATTCATGAATGTCATTGCAAATTTTGACAATTTTTTCTTTGTCACTCCTTCCGTCTAATACTCGCCATAGTGTTTCAGCTACATTCTTTCCAATATGCATTGTATCAAACAAATGAACAACTAGTAAGTGCTCATAGTAAGGCAACCTACTAAATTGTTTGGGATAACTTTTCATTCCTTGTGGAAGCCCATTTACACCTTCATGATGTTCATTCAGACCATCAGTAATCAATATATAAGTTAAAGAGATTAAAATGTCATATATTACAGTAAAAAAAATTAATATAATCCAAAATAAAACATTAAAAAGTACATATAAGAGATGATCAATATGAATATATAATATGGAAAAATTGAATCGTACCTTGACGATTTCTATTATATTGCAACTTGCATATGTGAGGTGTCATTCTTTGTGGTTTTAATGCGGTCTCCTCTTTCCCATTAAAAAGATTTTTTTCGATAGTTCGATACCTATGATTCTTAGAGAGGAAGTGCATATACTCATCAAACAATTCCTTTGACAAACTCTTTGAATGACGAGATTTCATCTTGGGACCACAAACTGGACATGCAAATTTTCCCTTTGTTTGAAGACCACAAAAACGTGTTAGCCCTGGAGCATCGTGAATTGTCTAGGCAAGCATTGCATGGAATTGAAATTCCCTTTTCCCTACTGGTCTAGAGACATCATACATAGTGACACCATTCCATAGATTAAGTAGTTCATCAACAAGAGGCTCGATATATACATTCATATCTTTAACTAGGTACTTACCTAAAAGAAAACAACAAATACAATAGATATAAGTAAATGAAATATATATATGACATGAATATGCAACAATATTGATCTGCATGACAAATTAAATACTTACACATTAAAAAAACATTGTTCTAAAGTACAAATTATACCTGGAACAATCATTGCCAACATTATATGCTCCCTCTTTATTGACATCCATGGAGGAATGTTATTATTGATAACAAAAACAGGCCAGACCGAGTAAGTAGATCTCATCTCTGCAAATGGATTGACACCATCCGCTGCCAAAGAAAGTCTAGCATTACGAGGTTCTTCTTTAAAGTGTGGCCATTTTTCCTCCATGTCTGTAAATGCAGAACCATCTGCAGGCATTCGAAGAATATCATCTCCACTTCTATTCCGTGCATGGTAATCCATAAATTGTGCTATGTTTTTGCACCTAAACAGTCGTTGCAAGCATGGAATAATGGGAATATAACGAAGAACCTTACGAGACACCTTTTTGGTTACTTGATATGTTCGGTATCTACTACTATGACATATAGGGTATTCTGTTGCAAACTCATACTGATTATAATATAAAATATGATCATTAGGACATGCATCAATTGCTTGATACTCCATTCCAACATATTTCATGATGGAAGTTAAATCTCGGTGTGTGCGAGGTAATTTATTTGATGGCGGTAACAAATATTCACCTATCAAGTTGTTACAACAAATTTAAAAAAAATGGTTAATATAAATATTTGAAGAGCATAATATTAACGACAACAAATACATCCTTATTATTTTTATGATGAAGTACGTATACCAATACAAATATTATAGCAACATAAATCAAATCATATATATGCGATCGATGAAACATATAATCACATACGTACCTTAACACCAGTGTGATGGCTGTGTTTGAAAAACGATTCATAACCTTCAAGTTCATTATCAGCAACACATCAGAGAGAACACTTATGCAGGAGCCTTCAAAAAGCGGTTCATCTGCCTTCTCAAGTGTAGGTAAATCATGAAGATCTTCAAAGTCATCAATTGGCGGCGCATGATGTTGATCATCATCCATTCTAAAATTAAATGCATCATTGATTAATGTATTTGCACCATCATCCTCAATTATGTTATCGTCATGATCATCATCTAATTCCATATCATCATTAACTTGATCATGATCAGTATTTGCAGGACCTGCATATTGACGTTCCTCCTGCGCTAGTTGTTTCACAATTACCACATTCTCCATGTTTGGAACAGACCTAGAAGGCCCTTGCTTTATAATTACAATTAAAACATCAAACAAAGAACATTATTCATGTCGATTAAGTAACAAAAATAAAAATGATACAATATACAATTACAAAAACTCTCAATATAAAGACCGCATGATATATAATCATGAATTATATTGACTTAACAATGGATGATATTCATGCCCCACCTCAACATGTCCATGTTCCCTACAATGGTTTTTAGCTGTTGCGATCAGTAACCTTCTCTTATTAAAGCCTCTACATCGACTGCAAGGACAATAACATTTTCCATCACCCCTTCTTTCCACTCCATCCCACAACCTAGCAAGCAATTGTCGATTTTGTTTTGGATCTTGATGACCTGTAGCATTATTGTTACATGGCATTTTATTACTCAAACCCTAAGAACAAAGCATGAGCAAAACCAAGTATATGATGAGTCTTCTTTTCCACAAGGGTTAGAACCAAATCCACATGAGTCAACCCTAACTCAAGAGTACAAGACCAAGTATATAATGAGTCTTCTTTTCCACAATGGTTAAAACCAAATCCACACGAGTAAACCCTAACTCAAGACAAGACCAAGTATATGATGAGTCTTCTTTTCCACAATTGTTAAAACCAAATCCACATGATTAAACCCTAAGTACTCAAGACAAGACCAAGTATATGATGAATCTTCTTTTCCACAAGAGTTAAAGCCAAATCCACAAGCGAAAACCCTAAGTGAGGGTAAACCCTAACTCAAGACAAAACCAAGTATATGATGAATCTTCTTTTCCACAAGAGTTAAAGCCAAATCCACAAGCGAAAACCCTAAGTGAGGGTAAACCCTAACTCAAGACAAAACCAAGTATATGATGAATCTTCTTTTCCACAACAGTCAAATCCAAATCCCTAACAAACCCTAATTAGTGAGGGTAAACCAGCCTAACTCAAGACAAAACCAAGTATATCATGATGAATCTTCTTTTCCACAAGAGTCAAAGCCAAATCCACAATAGAAAACCCTAACTGAGGGTAAACCCTAACTAGTTAAGACAAAAAAAAGTATATAATAAATTTTCTTTTCCACAAGAGTCAAAGCCAAATCCACAAGAGAAAACCCTAAGTGAGGGTAAACCCTAACTCAAGACAAAACCAAGTATATGATGAATCTTCTTTTCCAAAAGAGTCAAAGCCAAATCCACAAGAGAAAACCCTAAGTGAGGGTATAAAACCCTAACACAAGAGAACAAAGTTTCTCCAAGAAACATTTACCAAGAATAAACCAATTAGAAATTAACCAAGAGATACTTCAAGAGAGAAGTCACCAAAGAGAAAGACCAAAATCCAAGACCAAGTGGGAATATCCCCACAAAAGAACAAGGCCAAAAACCAAACCCTAAACCAAGAAATTAACCAAGAGATACTTCAAGAGAGAAGTCACTAAAGAGCAAGACCAAAATCCAAGACCAAGTGGGAAGATCCCCACAAAGGCACAAGGCCAAAATCCAAGACCAAGTGGGAAGATCCCCACAAAATCACAAGGCCAAAAAACAAACCCTTAGGAATTTCGCATTTCTTGTCCAAGAGATAAGTGTGAGAGTGAGTGTGTGAGATAATGAACCTAGGCCTACATCTATTTATATGAGTGTGTGTAGGAAATGAACCTAAGCGTCAGATATGCAACGACGCATTCCATGTGAAATAGTTGACCAATTAAAGGCGTCGTCGCTTAAGCGATGCTTTCTAACGCGCCGTCTCTTAACCGACGGTTATGAGAATAGCCATCGCTTCACCAACGCTTGTGGCCACATTTACAAAAGAAAAATGTATCCTTGTGATTTTTGGTAAGTTTAAAAAGAGAAATCCACGTGCCGTCGGATTTTGGATCGAAATGTAGTAGTGCTAGCATACCTTAAAAGAACTCCAAAAGAGTTTCAGGTAGGTGAACATGTGTTGATCAAGGTGAGTCCCAAAAAGAGCTCTTTGATATTGCATAGTTGTGAAAAACTAGCAACTCATTACTATGGTCCATTTGAAACAATGTCCAGGATTGGACAAGTAGCTTATCAATTAGCATTACAACCAAATTTAAGAGTACATAATGTTTTTCACATTTTAGTATTAAATAAATATGTTCATGATGCTACTCATGTTGTTAAATAGAATGATGTACAGGTGAAACTAAAAGGATATTTTCTGGTGGAACCGGACTGTATCCTCGGGCGGAGGGAGATCACACTTTGAAACCGCACCATTGGTTAGGTGAAGGTGCAATGGAAGCACACTAGTCCAGAAGAAGCCACCTGGGAATTGGAAAGTAATATGTGGGATGCATATCCAATTCTGTTCTAGGGGAGTTCCGAGGACGAAGAATAAATAACATCGAGGATGATGTTATGCTTTAAGGGGGTGTGTATGTCACATGCCCCAATTTTGCAAAAAAAACAATTTTATATTATTTGATATTATTTGAGGACAGTATGTTAAATTTTATGCTAAGTTGTAATTGATGATAGCAGAGTCAAGGATATTTAATGTAATTTTGAATATTTTATTTATAAATAAATAAAGGAGGAGACAATAGCTTAGGAGAGATATTAAAAGAGTGTTTACTAGTCAAATTGGTGGAGGAGACTAGGTGGAGAGCAAACTGACATGTGGCAGCATCCTCAAACCACTTCCAATTGTTGTAGATGTGTAATATCCCTCTTATATTCCCTTGAATCTTTGTAATTTCTGAATGACCGTTGTACTTATTCTCTGGTGAGGAGCTCAAGGCCAAGGCCCCACGAGCAGAACCTTGTTATGTTAGGTGAAGTAATTTCTTAAGGAATGGACTTGGGAGACTTAAGACATGAACGCAACTTTATTAGGTGAAGTAATTTCCTAAGGAATGGACTTGAGAGACTTAAGACATGAACACAACTTTATTTGGACAACCGAGTCCACTAAGAGGAGAGACTATCGATTAACAACATCTTGGGGACCTGGTAAGGTTTAACCTAGTCTACTTATGATCTTAATGAGGTAGTAGAGGTAATCTAGCTACCATAATTATTGGTAGGATTCGTAGTCACCAAATTCTAGGTTCATAGGCATACCAAGAATAACATGGTAAAAATATCGTTACCATAGACCTTAATTCTTTAATGATAATCTACCTAACCATGAACTCCGTACAGGCTCAAAGCGAGATCTACACTCTTCAACATGAATTGAGGTTAATTTTATTAACTATAATCGAAGGAAGGTATTAAAGTGGAAGACATCTCTCTATATAACTCTATATATATCGATCCTTGTCTATTAAAATAATTTTTTTTAACTGTTAATTGATTTCGATTGAAAATTACTCAAGGTTATGATTGATTATCATTATATACTAGTTTTATAGAGCTAGAACTTGTGTGAAATCCTTCAACCTATGGTGCGACTCTTTGAGAGAATAGTGGGAAAGCTACGACTTAGGATTCTAATCTTTTACAAGAAAATATATGTATTTTTCGAGGGTAACTGGATTATGTACTGAAAATAGAGTATGGTTATAAAGTTCTGTTTGTACCACATGGACAGGAGGAAAAGAAAGAGGAATCCTCAATAGTATTTAAGAAGTGAAATGCGAAGGGAAAAGGGGCATCCATTGGGGATAATGCCCAGGAGTTTATACTTTCACCAGGAATAAAATTCTAGTGCATGATAGGAGTGGAGAATGGCTGGAGAGGAGGTTTCCATAAGCTCAGGGGGAAATATCCACCAAGAACTCCACCACCCCAGGTATGATTTTCTTGTTTATTGGTATGAATATGAGTTTAATTCATCCAAGCCTGTATTTGTGTGTTTGACGTTATGAATCTCAACTCCACTTACTGTATAGTCACGATTTAGACAAATTAGGTAGAATGATCATATTAGATCTGCATGTGTTCTTCTTTAACAATTACCAATCCATGCGATTTGCTTGGTTATTTTTATGGATCGGATCTTGATCAATATCGTCTTGATCTGAGCCTGTGATTGTGAGTTTAATGTTTTGGATATGAAGTCCATTTACTGTATAGTTGTGATTTTAGCATATCCTATACTTATTTCATTTTTGGATCTGGGTTTTGATACGGTTTCGGATCTTGCGTAGCAAATTTTTGGGGTTTAGATATGAACCCTATAGTTGCATTTTTGTTCCTTTTTGGCAGCATGGTTTTGTCTTATGACTTACAAGTGCATACTAGTATGAGCCATCTCTGCATTGAAATATATGCCTTTCCATTTACTATATTCCTTTGTTTTATTCCATGGAGCTGAAATACCAGAATTATAGGATCTGGAAAAACACCTCTCCATCATCTGAAATATCAAACGATTACCCATCCTCTGTATTGCTAGATCTGAAACATTTATGTGTTTAGTTCTGCAATGAAAGATCTTCCTTTTCATATTCCTCCATTTTTATTTCATGGGGTGGTAATGCAAATTGACCCATGCCTAAGCTGTAAGATATGGAAAATGCCTTTCCATTTAACATAGATACCATTCTATCACCTATTTACGAGTTGTCAGATATGGGATTCCTCTTTAGATTTTTCATGTCTGTGTTGGATAGATGTGGAAAGAAAAACCGATGTGTTACTTCGTTTACCAATAGTTTCCTGATTGCATGATCTAACTGATTGATGATCAAATCTCTTTATAAAATTTTCGATTGTCTCTATGGAAGTTTTGGTAAACATATGATCTTCTTATGTTTGTATAGTTTGATATGAATATGCTTGTCTTGGTCAAGGGATCTATGTCTTGTGGACCAATCAATATTGTATGCAACTTAGTATTAATATGTTGAATGCTAAATTGCAATAGATACATTGTTTGTAAATTTACAAGTTTTCGATGCCTACATTACCTGTTTGATTTACTAGATCTGCATTATTTCATTGGGAAATAATAGATCGAAAATGGTCTGTCAAATGTTATGTGTTTAGCCTCTCCATGGTTTCGGTTGGACCTATGCAATTTAACTATGATATTCAGTGTGGTAGAGAGAATGCATTTTTATGTTTTAAGTATGTATGCCAGTTTATTCATTTTCCCTTTTTTATTTTAAATAGTATATTTGACAGATCTGGAAAGATCATATCTAGTATGGATTTGTCTGGTATGCATATGTATTTTTGTAATCTTCCTTGGATGCATGATGCTATGGAATTCTCGACACCTTCTATATTCTTAAGTTTATATAGTCCGAACACCAGTCCGATCTACCCAAAGATTTTCATCAGACTGAGACTTTGATTTGCGTTTCGTATTTTGCCCGAGTTGTGATTTAGCTAATAACTCGATCTTATATTTTTGTACTATTTTCCTGGAGGTTGCATATTATTCCAAGCCTGCGTTTTCTCCCTGAATATGGATCTCCTTTTCTAAGCTGCATTTTTTTCCTGAAGATATTGACTGGAGTTGCAAGTTTGAGTGTTTGACACCTCGACTCCTCTCCTCGTTTGGGATAACTATCTACCAAATTCCCGGAATGGGATGGATACATATGTTCATAGGGGGCATATTGAGAACCAAATTCCAATCACTGGGTCACGCATGCCTCACCACGACACTTTTTGCAGTTTAAAATGTCCAGAAAAGTATTCAAAGAAATTTAAAAATTCGTTATTAGTTAATCATCATTCAAAGGCTGATGTGGAAATGGTTGACTTATTGTTATACGATGTGAACCAAAAATTATTGTATTAAAATTTAAATTTGGATATGGTTGAGCTTGTTAAATTTTATATTTGGAATATGTCTCTCAGGGCTTGAAAGCCGAAACCTAAATTTCTTAGCTAAACATTTAGGTATTAAGTATTTATTTAAAATACCTTCTCCTCTTAACCAAAGGTCGCTCATAATGAAGAGTTGAATACTTTAATGTTTACCATTGGAATATTTTAATTTTTATGAGGTGTCCAATACTTTAATTTGGTTCTAAATTAAAAACTAGAACATAGAATCTGGTGCTAAAGGACTAAGGTTTGTGTAAATATTGAGATGGAGATACCTTGTACATTAGGATATTCTCTCATACAAAGAAAGTGGATACCCATAAGTATTGTGAGGAAATGAATTCCTTGTTTATTGACTATAAACATGAGTGAATATTATGACTTTACTTCAAAGGAATTCAAGAATATTAATAAATTTATGACTTAGGATATTGGAGAGTTTTGTGGCAAGGATTAACAAGGTGATAATAATAATACTTAGTTATTATGGTGCTTAGGATATTGGAGAGTTTTGTGGCAGGGATTAACAAGGTGATAATAATAATACTTAGTTAGTACAATTACATAATAATACTCAGTTATTATGGTTAGTAAAATTACCTTGGTCCAATTAGAATTCTAATAAAGGAATGTGGTAATACTTAGTTAGTACAATTACATAATAATATTCAATTATTATGGTTAGTAAAATTACCTTGGTCCAATTAGAATTCTAATAACTGTCATATGTAAGAGCGTATAAAATGCCAACTTTAAAATAATATATGTGGTTAAGGAAAGGTCCTTAATTTAATATATGATCAACCTTATTAGAAAGCTTGGGGGATTTTCTCTTGAATGTAAACTAATACATTTTGTGGTTGTGATGAGCAGAGAGAAAACAAATATGTTATAAAAATGATGCTTACATGGTTTACAAATTCTAGGGTAGGTGTTGGTGTCCAACCATTGATGTATTAGGGGTACACAAGGAGGAACAGAAAGAAAGTACTGCAACAACATGAATGTTGTGGATTGTAACCATTTATTATAATAAATGTCACATGATGTGACAAGTTTTGTGGACGTAACCCATGGATTGGGTGAACCACGAACATTGGTGTCACACTTATGGTCTCTTGATGTGTTTGCTATGTTATGTCCACTTGATGTTCTTCTTATATGTTTCATTTTCCTCACAATGATGATATAAATGGTGGTATGGTTTCTTCTTAGTATTCTAAACGCAAGGAAGCTTATTTTGATGTTTATGTTATGTAGACAGTCTACTATTGCGAAGATTGTTTATTTTGATGATTTTAATATATGTTAGACAACTTATTTATGTGGAATAAAAGCTAGAATTATTCCTAAGGTCCCTTCCTAACATGTTAAAGTATTACATGAACATTAGTCTTAGGAAGGATTGCAATGAATAAATTTTATACTGTTGATGAATGATCTTTAGGTGATTTACTTACCTTATGTTTTGTGGGTATATTACCATTCACAAATTTCAAAAATGGTTGTCCAAAAGCGGAAATAGTTTTTTCATAAAGGAATATTTGTTTTTGCTGATATGGGCATGTCACAAGGTGGAAACCTCCCTACATTTGGGGTCATGATTCCCCAAGAAAGTGGAATCAGAGCAGGTGGCTCAATTAATGAAAAATGACCCAAAAGACCTAGGCAATCTTTATAAAAAATACCATTGAAGAGAGCTAAGGCTGCTCATTTTACAAAGGTGATCATTCAGGTTGAATGAATGTAGTTCAGAGAAATTCAATGGAAGGGAATCTAGAAAATGTTTGAGGGGATAACTCCTGATTGATCTAGTTGCAGATTTTAAGCTGAAGATCATACTGCTGATAGAAGAGTGTGTTACTGAGATATTGGACTACTCTACTATTTGCATTCTCCACCAGTTCTCAGCCAAGAAGACTAGGAACATGATCGGTGGTCTTGAGGAAGCGTTGTTTGAGCGCTCTCCAGGAGATTGGTAGGGAGGAACGACCTCCTAACACTATTTTGATCTGTCCTAAATAGGTTCTACATTATTTTGTTTTACTGTTCTAGTTAGATAAATCTGAGTGTGACTGTAATATGAATGTTAAATATTCAATTTGCAAAATGTTAGAATTTAGTAGTCTTTTTAGATTATTGAAGAAATGAATTTGAAAAGTAATGTGTTAGAATGGAAATAATTTCTACACTGTGTTTTTCCACACCTGGAAAACCAAGCCATACTCCAGCACAAATAGAATATTTAAAGTAGATGAAAAAAAATGATAAGAGATTGAAAATAATAGATATGGTTTTTCATTCTGTAGATAGTAGAGTAATTTAATTCAGTGTGTAAATTATTATCAAAAAGAATAGTGTTCTGGTTATTTATGTTATTGTTTTAATGAGCATATTGTTGAGGCCTGGAAATTCGTAGGGAACAAGAGAAAGGGATTCTCCCTAGTCAACGTTCCCAACTAGCCCGTGACTGTTTGGTATGGGGAATCCGTCCAGTTTGCGGTCCGGCTACCGTAGGTCAAAGTAACAAAAAAAAAGGTTTTACCAGTTGCGGCCCAGTCCATCGTGTATAATTTTGTATTTTGTGACTTAAGTATGATATGGATATGCCTAATTAACTATGCAGGGCGATAAGGATGCAAGGAGTATTCACAATGTGATGTGCAGGTTCTTACCTCTCGTCTTAGGCACACAAGCATCTAAATCACATGTGCAGAATAAAACTAACTATCTATCTATCTATCTATCCCCGGGGAGCGAACTTTAACATATTTGTGAGTAATGTGAATTGTGCATGTATCATAAAGAGAAATTACAGATAGCTGATATTTCTTCCTACAACACATGAATAATAAAGATATTTCAACAATCAATTAGATAATTGTTTTATGAACAACATACATTACTCATGGTGGTAATTCCACAAAATAAACCAGAAATCATTTAAACAAGAACATACGTTCTGAGAGTTAGAAAAATCTCACGGTTAATGGACAAAAAGCTGGAAAAAAAAATAGTTCATCTTTCAGCCATCCACAGCATAACATTTGAAAATGCCACCCATCTTCCTGCAACAGGAAAACAATACTTCTTTATTGCAAAGAGAAATAGTTCTTCCTACAATATATCTTTTCATGTCTAACTGGGAAAAATCCCCCCTTCCCTCTTAGTCTATTACATTTATACAAAAAGGTGAGATGGTTGGGCTGCCCAAAGTAACCTTTGGGCTTCCCAACTCTTCGTTTCCCAACGCTTGACTTTTCTCAAAGGTTTTTTACAAAATGTTACATATTACAAAAATTGACCACTCCTTTACAAGGAGGGTCCCACCTGGGCATCTAGAAATTTCTTCCATGCCAAAGCTTTAGTGAAAATTCCCTCAAATGCAGAAGGCTCTAAAAACTGAATATTAATCTCAAACTTAGCACCCTGGTTCTTTATAGCCTCAATCCTGGCTGCACTCAATCGAAGTTGATCCTCCAGAAGCTGTACGTTGATAGCTGAATGATCTACTTCGCTTCTCAATATCTGATCATTCAGTGCTTTAATCTGCTATACTTTGGCTTCCTCCTCCTGGTATCTCTTCTGCAACAGCTCTACAAAGGCGTTGTGATCCGGGAAAGATTCAAGTCTCTGCTCGGCGTCTATCAGGCACCGTTTGTAGGTAATGAGAAGCCTTCTGAAAAAATCGTTGCATGCTCCTTTCGTCTTCTTAACTGATTTTTTGAAATCCTCCGCGGTATTTATAGCAAATTCCAGCAAGTCATAATCCTGCTTGAGGGCCTGTGTATCCTTTGATGGCAGTTCTGCTGGAGTTTCTTCCTTGTTTTCTAGCCTTGCCATTCTTGCAGTCAGGACTTCAAGGACGTCCTGAGATCGATCTACAAAGTAAGAGGAGGTCTCCAGGATTTCCTCCAATATGCTATCGACCTGCAGCACCTTGCACCTTTCTCCTTCTATAGCAGTCTGTAGCTGCAGCATCTTAGCCTTCTGGGATAAGATATGCTCCTTGAATGGTTGGAGGCTAACCTATTTCTCCCTTGCTTCCTCCAGAGTAGTTGTCAGAGAAGAAATCTGCTCTTTATGTTTCTCTTTCTGTTCTCGGGAGTGCATCTCACTGGCCTGCAAGATAATCTTTTGCTGCTCTTCTAGCTCTTCTACTTTTCCTAGCAGTTGCTCCTTTTCACTCCTTAGCTCTTGACATTCTTTCTGCACTTTCTCCAAAGCCTCCTGTGTGGTTTCCATAGCTTGTTTCTCTCCCTGGAGGAGCTGCAACTCAGCCTTAGAAGACTTCATTTTCATCTGCATGTCTTCATACTTCTGCTTCAGCCTATTTCCTTCCTCTCTCTCTTTCCTCAAGGTGTCTTTCAATTGAGCAGAGGATTTCTTAGATAGTTCCAATTCTATCATGATCCTACCCACATTATCCTCCGAAGCTTGAATCAGTGATGCTCTGGCTCTAATGGTGAATCTTGGATCCTGGTCTGTTCCCAACATAACAGGTGTCTCCGTTATCATTTTACGAGGAAGACCTTCTGTTTCAATTTTCCTTTTTGTTCTTTTCATTATTCTCTTTGTTTCCCTATCATAATAAACAGTGTTGAAATTAGGGATTTCTTCACCCACCTTCTGTACAAAGGGGACCAGCTTGAGAGTGGGGACCATGGGTGTGCTGGCAGCAGGTACTTGTGGGTCCTGAACCTCAGGGTTCTCCACGTCCTGGGTGGTCTGCCTTGTAGCTGTTTCAGAAGCTAACTGCTCTGTCTGTGTCAACTTTAGCCTTTCAGCTTCTTGCTTTTGGAGTTCCTCATCCAGCTTCCTTTTCTTTTCTTCTTCTTCTTTCTTAGATGCTTCTTCTACTTTCTCAGCTTCTTCCTAAGTAGCCTTCCTTTTTCCTTCTTCTTCTATGTGTAGCAACCCTACATCTTCTTGTGCCAACCTTTGGGCTTCCTCATTTCTTCTCTTTGCTTCTTCCTCAGCCTTTGCTTGTTCGTCTCCCTTCCCACCTTTGGTGCTGATGTTCTTCTTGAACCTTCTTCTCAAGGCTGTCATGTTTACTGCATTCCGGAAGATTGATTCTTCCCGATCCCAATGGTGGGCATACTCAAAATGCACATTGTTTGTTTTGCAGTGTTCAGCTACTTTACCGTGAGTATCATTCCTACGGAAGGGCATCTCTCCAAAATGGAACTTTTCCAGCTCTTCTACAAATTCATCAGCCTTTCTTAATCTGGTAAACTTGTAGCTTCCTAACCTGAAGGGAAAAGGAGGATAGGCGGTCTTCTTGTGCTCAAACAAAAAGCTGCCTATTCCATCCACGAACACTTGTCTGACTGCCTCCTTGTGAATAATGTAATTAGTTGCGTATTTGGACAGCAGGGAAGGTTCTCTCGAACCTCCAAACATCCTGAAGTACAGGCCATTTTAAGTCAAATAATAGTCTGCATACTCCTCTATTATTTGCAGTGCCTCCTCTGACATACAATCACACTCCTTCAGGAAAATGAGTGTGTATAAGGGCATGATAAAGTGTTCACATACTTCTCGATAATGGCTGTGATATTTGTGTGCCCACGGTGGTTTATAGGCAGCATAGATAGGCATTCTTTCCCTATCCCAGATGCACCTGAGTCCGAGGAAAGGATGATTACACAATATGCAATCGATGAGTATGGAACTCATATATAACTCAGACCTCTTTTGGGCCACTCCTCCCAAAGCTAAGGCCAAGCAAGCTGAAAGACTATTTGATATAAGGCTAGCCCAGTTGAAAATTGTCCCCTAGGTTGCAACATGAAAAATGATGGGTATCCACTCTAACTTGAAGAACTTACCATGTGCTCTTCCAAAAATCCTGTTCAGCATTATGAACCTATAGGGGGCCCTTAAGGTTGTTGTATCGTAATCACCCATCGGTCTGTATCTGTAATGTTTTCCCTGCAACAACATATTTTTAAGAGTCTCTACCAGGTCCACTCTAATGTTGTTCAGCCAATCATCAGATAAAAATACTTGGGCTTCTGGCAGGTGGTAAGCCAACGCTACATATCCAGGGCTATATGCAGCATAGCCCTGTCTTTCAACATTTTCTAGAATCATTGTTGTGAAATCTTCCCGGGGAAGAATCCAACCGATTACTTCAGAGCATGGGAACAACTCCGGTCTGGTGGCGATCTTCATCAGTGAAGATCTTTCTATGTTGGCATATATGGACTCTTCTTCTAAGCCCATGTCAGGAACCTCTCTGCGGGTGATCAGTCTATATATTTCCCCCCACTGGTATTCAGGTTCAATACCAGAAATGCACTTAGTGTCTTCGTATAGGTATTCAGTTTTAGTGACAACTTCTACTTCGGGCTCTTCCTCGACCACCGAGGTCTTCTTCTTTTGCCTCTTTGACATTGTGGATTCTTCCTGCCATAAAATTGTAACATTAAGCCATTTTGGCTGAGTGACAAACTTGAAGACATCAATGTGCAGTGTATTGTTTCCTCTATGTTTAACATGATAGCAATCAGTCAATGAAGCAAATATATACATGTATGTAAGCTGAAATGGCCTAACTATCAAAGCTATTGAAACAAAATGCACATTATTTAATGACTTTGTCTATATCTAGCATGATGGGAAATAGTTATATGTAGTAAACTGTGCAAGCTACCACTGCTGTATGATATTAAACAATTCTATCAACCATATTTAGGATGGAAATAGATCTACATTAATATGCAACACATTTCGGCTTTCTATGCACACCATGGTCATCTCGTTGCGTAGGAAAGACAGTAGCAATTACGCAGGTTTTGAACGACGCCTTAACAAAACCATGCCCACGCACTTATGGTCAATAAATTAAGAGCACTAGCATATCCATTTTAGATGGCTAGGAAATCGATGCTGAGCTCAACGGGGTCATGCAGAATCGTATAGGTGAAACGGTTAGGGTTTAAATGATGTAGGTAGCACAAAAGCGAGACCAACCATCCAACCCTAAAAGAAAGGTCACGGTGAACCCACTCCAACCCACAATATTATAATATAGGATGGTTTGGTGTAGACAATGTAACGACCGTCTGCACCAAACCCCCTCACTCTCTATGCGCAGGGTCGCACGACAACGGCGGTAGAAAAAAAAAACTATGCGGGTCAAAATGTCCCTCCCCGCGGACAACAATGCCACCAAGAACCACAATATATACATGTGATTACGGGGAAAGAAACAGCCGTAACACCTAACCGTGGAAAACCAAAACCACCAAACATTCAACGGAACGGGGAAAGGCAATAGAAGCCTACCTGTCACTAATGTGTATCCAGCGTGTATGGTGGGATGAAGACGGTCAGACTTCTATAGTTTCCACCTAGATGCGGGTACCGGCAATGGGATCTGAACAAACTAGAGTGATCGACAACACGATAGCGATAGAGAACGGCAGTTAAAAATAACAATAGAATAATAAACCCCTCGACCCAGTATATATAAGGTCAACAATCGCGACATATCGGATGGCAGACCACTTTTGGATCGAAAACTGAAAGCCAACTTTCTTCCACAACGACAAACGGCCAAAATGCTAAACCATTCATGTACCATACTTAGCGGAACCTTGGTAAAATATTCGTCGGGACCAAAGTGAAACCGGAGCTGCAACGGCGGAGCCACGGTGGGTAAATCGATCCGCAATGGGTAAAATCTGAATCGGAAGTGAAACGACTCCACATCGGAAGGGCTGGCACTTCTTTCATCTGCAACGTCGGAACCGTAAAGACATCAACGTCCACAACGTCGGGGGTGCAAATGATAAACCGTTCCGCAACACAGGGTCGGTATCGGAAGCAAAACGACTAAGAGATCGGCTAGGAAAAGCATTCGGCAGCCGTAACGACGGAGCTACAAAGGTGCGACCCTCCGCAATGTCAAAGGTAAAATGACTCAAACGGCCAGAAGGAGAAAAATTCATGTAGCCGCAACGACGGCAGCCCAAGATTTATGGGCTCGACGAAAAAAACCAGCCATAATCGAGAGAGAATGTGGTTTGCCATCCGCAACGGCGGAAGAAGAAGTCATAACAGCTCCGGTGCAAAATAAAAAAAGCAGCCGATTAAAACCGATTGGATCAGGAGAAAAAGTTGAAGTCAAAACTGAACGTCCATCTGCAACAGCGGGAAATGAAATATTGAAGCAATGATCGGGAGAGGAAGTGGTTTTCCGTCTGCAACGGTGGAGAAAGAAATGAAAAATTCTTCCGACATAAACCAAAAGATCGGCCAGTGTGAAAACCAACGGATCGAAAGACGAAAGCGTGTTTCTTTCCGCAACAGTGGAAGACCAAAACAAAGATCCACCCGTAACGACGGGGCACTGACCAAAATAACTTTCGATTCAGGCATGCTTCAGATGCATTCAAAAGCAGCGATAAAGCTTGATCAAATAGTGGATTAATTGAAGCATCAGAGGAGGAAACAAAAACAATTGGTAGCTCAATCCAAGCATTTAGAATTAACTCAAGGACAAAGAACTAATCGAAGCAAAGGAGGTCCTAAAATTTTTGGAATTTTGGAAAATTGTTGCAGCTGCAACACATATCTATGTAAAAATGTTGGAAAAGAAATAGCACTACTACAATAGAGTTATAGTAAAGAAATATAATCATACAATAAAAATTATAGGGATACAATTAAGTATCCATCAAGGTATTAAACACACATAAATCTTTATCATAAACTATTATTAATATGTACTAGAATAGGATTATGTTTACAAACATTATTAATAAAGAAATAATCAAAGTTACAGAGTTAATGTTTTAATCATTACATAACTATGAATCTTTATTAAGTAACAAAGCAATAAACAAATGTAAACTTAAATGTAAACAGTAAATAGATTAAAGCTAAGAACTTAATTATTCAAGAAATAATTATTTACGAGACAAGCTCTAAATCTATGTAAGTTTAACGTGAGGGTCAAACCCTAGTTGTACTTTCATTCTTTTTATAAAAGAATTCTTTAAAATAGAATAAACAAATTAAAAATTAGAATACTATAAGTATGCACTAGACTGGGTACAGTCTTATATCAAGAACTTATAGTATTTTTTTTTAAACTCTTTTATTTAAAAAGAAAATATTTTAACACGATAAATAATTTCAATACTATTGTAACAACGAAAAAGAGGTAAACAAAAACCAACACAACTAATAAATTTAAGATTATATTTATATAAGGGTTCTTCTACAGTAACCCTAGTATTCTATCCTAATTGATAAGTGTAAATAAATAAATTTTACCTTATGACTGAGCTCACAGTCTTCACATTAACTTTATCTATTTACAAGAGAAACATTAAACATTAATTATCATTATTAATAGTCGAATAAGGAAAGACTCTAAATATACATAACCATAATTTATAGGTTATAAAACTATTGCATAAACGATACAGAGCTCGAAATTAAAATCTCTTTTTTTTTTCCAGAAACCAAATGTGTTACTATGTTAGGCTGAAAGGCTAAAGATATAACCAAATTACTTCACCTAGATCAAGGCCGGTTTTTCCTAGCATTATGGTGAGGGTTTGAAAACAAAACTAACAATCAAATTATTAAAACTTCAATTACTGTAATATCCCTTATAAGGAAATGTATAATTGATTAGGGTATTCAAAACAGAGAACCATTAAAACCATGAATATAGGTGAACTTCCACATAGTAAGAAACATAGTATGACATTACTTAGCCATAAGGCTATAAACCTGTTATTAAGTCAGGAAAAGTGAAATACAAGTCACAGCATCGAAGCCAGAGCAACCTTGCTACAGGTAAGGGTTTTAATAACCAAAAACTAAATAACAACTGAGCTAAGCATTTAAAGCACTGAAGGAACCGAATTCATATTTCTTCTCCAACTGAAACCCTTTTCCCCTAATCTTTACAAGCAGGGAGTTGCCACATTGTAACCGAGTCTTACCCGCTGGTCTTGATGTCAATCCAAACGTGAAGAGGATTCTTCCAAGCGAAAAGGCGAACTGTAACCTGCAAGTGAAGACCAAAAACCTTTATTAGAAAGTGAGTTTTATAACTATAATTGTAACTTGAAATTTATAACCTTTGTAAGATAAATTCTTTCCCTAGAAGCGAAGGAATCTAGAGCTAAGGAGGAAATTAACCAGCACAATGAATAGTACAAACCCTCATGCTCACCTGTGACAGAGGCGAGGGGGCTCACAATACATACTACACCGATGTTGGAGCAGGATAAAAGTTTTGGCATTGGCCACGAAAGGAATCGACACTAAAAGCTACTGACAGAGTAACACGACCCTCACGGTAGCATAATGCATGTAGAAATAAAACCAAATGCGAGCTGTGAATCTCACAGTCCACACACTAGAGTGGAAACACTCCATTACACAGCAACAATGGAGCTGGAGATGAGAACAAGCGAGCCCTCATGGCTGCAGTAAAACCAGATAGTACCAAGACCAAACCCTCAATGAAGAATGAGAAGTCAGGGTTGCATTGCAGGATTTCAAATCATGCATTGCACGGTGGTGGCTGTTCCACGTGCCCACCAAATTATTCAGTACACAATGGGTTGAATGATATAGTTGTCACTGCATTGTCGAGACACCAAATTATTGTCAATAATTTAATTAGTAACTACAATGATAATGTAGTTATAAATTCAAAACATATCATTACAAAGATAAACCATAAGGTAAGCAATGGAAAAGAATAAGATTTATATTACATCGTTAAACCTTGTTTTATGTAGACCTTGAAATATTTCGTTGGTAAAATAACAAGTATGGAAAGATCCATAGTAGGGTATATGCCCTTGATCATAAGTTACTAGTTCTAATAATAATCATTTATTCAAACATTACAATGTAAGACTATGTTGTTACAACTTGTTTTATGTAAAACCTAATGGTAAGAATTTAGTTTATATATCAACAAGGTGTATATAAAAATCAAAAGTGTTTACACCTTGAAATAACTCTTACACTTATATGTATAGTCTATAGTACCATAGAGTAAGATAAACTTCTTGGAAGTTTGTAATCATTAGGTCTCCATAAGGAACCAAACCTCTAAATGAATTAAACCAAGGCTAGATTAGACTTGGTAGTAAAAGATAGTAAAATTATCGAGGAATAAATATGGCATCACTATGTATTATAAATAAATAATATGGTAATGTAATTTCACCACATTACTTATGTCATGAAGAAACTTGGAAGTTAGGAATCACAACTTGATGACAATTGTGCAAATGATTATTTATAAATATAGTACAATAATAAGATGATATATTTCCCCTACTAAAGCTTAATTAAAAGTAAAGCTAAGGGTTCTATTGTAAGCTTGTTTCTTGGAAGGCCTTAGATTTATTTCCATACTTATAAGCAATGTTGAAAAATTCTAGAAATAGCAACAACAGTAAACTCATGTTTCAGTAAGAGTGTTGATATACTAAACCATGAGCTCCATGAAGAACTGATAAATAACTTAGCGTATAGGTGGAAACAATATTTATGTAAAGTAGAAGTCATTCTAATGAAAGAAAATCAGTATGGCAAAGTTATTGATCATTACGACATAAATTTAAAATACTGACATAGTTGCAAAACAAGTAAAGAAAAGTTACTTTACCTCACGTAGTATCCTTGAACTCTATTAAGCAAACTTTTGCTTGAGCAATTTATAAACACTAAAGAAGTATATCTGGATTTAACGCTATAATAAAATCCTACTTGTTTAAAAACTTACCTGTTGAACCTATAAGATCTAGAAAACCAACTGAGTTAGCAATTGCTAAGTAAGCCCCAGTTAGAATATAACTTCTCACCTACTTGAAAAAATCAAATTATCAGTACAGCTAGAAACAACTGAATGCATATTATTTACATCACATATCAAAATTAAAATAGTATTAATTTATATGTGTTTAATTTAATCATACTTTTATTAACTATTTCATTTTTCCGTTAACCGCTAGCAGTTAACAAACTGCGACTATAGACAATTTATGTTACATTAAAAAAAATTATTTTTTGTAAAAATTTGGGGTTATGACATTGTTAATTGCTTACAATGAATAAGAGCACATTAGAGGATTGTGTTCAGTACTGTCTCCAAATACTGAGTACTAGTGCAGATTCATGGATTAGTTTTATCTTTGGGAGACAGAGGGATTGTTCGGCTGTACAAGAAGCTCCAGATATAAATTCTAGTGCTCCCAATATGGTTTCTGGTCATGGTCATCATCCTCTTATTCTTTCAAAGGAGAAATCATTTCATATTTCCATGTATTTAAGCTGCTGGACTCGTAGCTAGGGCGATACTCTGAAATAGTGCTGAAAATATGGTTTCTGGCCACGGCCATCATCCTCTTATTCTTTCAAAGGAGAACTCATTTAACATTTCCATGTATTTAAGCTATTGGACTCTTAGCTAGGACTATACTCTGAAACAGTTTTGAGGTTTAATAACTTCTGGGTCTTGTATTTATTTTGTATTACAAAACTATAAATATTTTAAGTTCGAATAGATCTGTATTTATTTTGTGATACATAACTATGAATATTTTAAGTTCTAGATGATGTCTTAGGTTTTGAAGAAACCTACAATGTAACACAATGGAAAAAGTTGCAAGAATAAAGAATGATATTTATTTTGTATTTCAAAACTATGAAGATTTTTTTTAGTGGATTTCTTAGAATTTGAAAAGATGTAACATACCCCTTCTAGTAAAAGTAAAATTGTGGAAAAATGGAGTAAAAAATTCCTTTGCCTATAAACAAAAGGAACAATCATGATAAATGTTCCATTGAGTGTATAGTCCCATGATCTCATTTAACCAATCATCACCATGGAAATAAATTCTTACTTGATAATTGAAAAACCCATAGTAATTTCTACGTCCACCAAAATTGCCCCTTCATGTAATATTTATTCCATAACATATTACAACCAGCAACAATTTTGTTGCCATCATTTATCTCGGTTACATATCATGGACTCCTTCTCAGGGAGTATTTCTAAGTTATTGAAACTATATTGTTATTTATATATTCTGATCATTTTGTTCTAAAGAACATCTTTAATGAAGTTGAATCCATAAGGTCATTGGCAGCCCGACACATAGCTAAACCTACCCAACCAATCATACATTGGTCTAAGGGAGCCTGACACCCTACTCCTTCTCGTTGTCAAGGAGCCTCAAAATACTACTAGTTTATTCAAGACCCTGATGAGTATTTGAGACTATTTATCGAGTCCTCTCCCTGATATCAAAATGTTGAGCCATGATCTGAACAAACATACTTTTACAAGCCAATAAAGATTAACAATTCCTCCTACATTATGCTTTGTGAGATATAGAGCCATGACATCCTTCTCCCAATCATAAATTAAAGGCCTAACACACACACATATCTCCTCGTTGTAACCAACACTCATCATTTTAAACATGCCCATTCTACCTAGGTTCCATCTCCCAGCACTTTCTCAGCAAGGAGTCTTCCTTCTGACATGGTGGCATGATGGACGGAGGAACCAAAAACTAGTGCACACGAGGTGAATTCTCTAGGAAATCGCCAAGGCGAACCCTAAGATTCGATTCCTACCACTAACAAGAACAAGTAACCAGACTAAGTTTTGATAGTATTGCTTCTCAGTGGGAACCATTTGACCTCTGTAAGCATTGATTTTCTATGAGAAACTTTCATTTCATATGTTCGGTCAGATCTCATAAGAGATTGAGGATCCAACAAAAAATAGATCGGCTTACCAATTCGATGTTCGATGATTTCCAAAATACCTACAGAGGATGACATGCAGGATGGATCGGTTTGTCCCTTCAGTCTAAAATGATTTTAACAAATGCAATTGAAAACCAAAATGGATCTGAATTAGAAATCTCTTGATGGGAGAGGTACCAACAATATATAGAGGATATCCTACCGGATGGATCCGTATGATCCATTTAACCTCAAACAATTTTTATCAGTCTCAAATTAATTCGCTGCATGGTAAGATGGGATCGTATTGCTTTAATGCCAACATACTTGCACTTATATTTTCATGAGTCCATCATTTAGCATTTTGATGGTGCAAACTCCCCACAACGATTTCGCCGCAGGGTTTTAAGAGGTCGATCTTATTCCTAGGGTATAAATTTGTATTCTAAACCATCATCAGTCAGTATTTGGGTGATAGCATAAGAGATTGCAGCTATTGTTAATACCAAAACATTAGAACGATTAGCAACAGACTCCAAACGCTAACAAGGGTTGGGTATATCTATACCCAGTCAAGCCGATGTAGTACACAACTACTTGTAGGTAGGCATGCATGTATCAGTGCATGACTAAGATTCAAAATCTAAGATACGATCTAAGATTCAGATTTCTGAACTAAAACTCATGCAGAGGGTGATAAATTTTACAGTTATGAATATGACAAATTTTACATCACACAATATTATCTCATAGGTATGAGGCTCTATTGTTTTCAGTAAAGTCAGATCTATATAAGCCAAGTGGAGGAAAATAGATGACAACTATATAATCAAATTTCCAAACAATAGATTGAGATCTCACCTTTCTTAGCAAAACGTGGATAGTGCGATACACCACGAATGCAACTATTTAAGGAGGATGGGGTTCTGATCCCAAAGATATCATCAATAAAATACACCAGCAGGTTTTGTACTAAGGCCGATGGGGGTTTGTGCCACAACCAAGGCTATGCATACGCAGGTTTGATCAAGCTTGTAAAAGACACAATCGATTAAGATCCAAGCAGCATTGTTCGCCACTCTGATATAGATGCATTCAACATGCACATCCCTCGTTGATTTCCCCCTCTAACTCTTGAATTCAAGCCATTTAATAGCCAGAGAAAAACCGATCCTTCCTTGAGGTGTACCACGCTCCCCGCAATTTAAGGCAGTAAATCTACCATAAATTTTGTTGAGGCAGGTCTCCCTCCATCATGCAATAATTCTCGCAGCCAATTAACCTCCTCCATGGCATGGGTCCACCCACAACCATTCAAAATAATGGTTAAGGAAACATGCACATTACACACTTTAATAATCTTTGTTGGAAGGGGGGTAACTAAATTGATTTCTTTTGGCGGTCATAGAAAGGAAAATATTCTTTTCCTAGGTAAGTGTTATAAATATATACAGAATTATTCTTGAATAGGTAAACACCCCTTTATACAAGGATTCTTCCTTTGCTATATGATAATTTCCGGTTGTTAAGAGTATAAGGGATCCTAATTAACCCTTGTTTACTCATCAACGTAGGTAATTTCCCATCACCATTTAATATAATTATAATACACCTATAAATACCTTACTTCACCGATTCCCCAAATATATATCAACTGTAATATGTGTTTCTCTATGTACAGTAGTCTCTTGGATGGTATTTCATCGTTTAATTATTAAACGCGGCATGCTGAAGATTGTAGATCTTCCTTTACCAAATATATGTTTTTAAGGGGCTACGACCTATAGTCTTTTTAACCATTAATTCCTTGGTTTGTTTTCCCTTTTAAACCTTTAACCCTTGACTCTTTCATGTCGGCGTTAAGATGACTTCAACTGCCTCCATCATGGCTTAGCCAAAATAGGCTTAGTAACTAGGCTGCAGTATGTTAGCTGGGATAATTTCAGCGAAGTAAGAATCCCTCATAGGGTGAGTCCTTATCTCTATCATTTCCATGATCAAGATGAAAAGTAATAATATGTCCTCGAATTGTGGCTTCCTAAAAGTTCGCCTTTAACCCCAATGGTCTTTTTGTAGGCACCTTGTTAAGTGGTGCCAGTGTCTTACGTCTCCTAAGTTTTCCACTTTTGTAATTAACTTTTATAGGCTGCAAGGCTTTGTTTCTGGTGGGGCATTGGCCTTGAGCTCCTCACCAGAATAAGTACAATAAACATTTGAAATTACAAAATATCTAGGGTATGCGAGAGGGTTGTTAGAAAAGACCTACACAAGGTTTTGTAAGATTTAAGAATTGTGTTTATTTTGTATTAAAGAACTATGAAAATATGAAAATTTTGAGTTCTATATGATTTCTTAGGTTTTGAAAAGACCTACAATGTAATGGTTGCAAGATAAAGAATTGTATTTCTTAGGTTTTGAAAAGACCTACAAAGTAATGGTTGCAAAAATAAAGAATTGTATTTCTTTGCAAAAAGTGTGCAAAGAAAACAATAATTCGATATAATATATCATGTACTGAACAATTCAATTAGATTGATGAGAAAGATGCAACGTATCACTTTTCAATTATTCCTTGGACAATTGTAAGTGGACCAATCTAAATAAGCTATATTAATCATTTGTGCTGAAGGTTCGCCTCTGAAAATTTTGCTTAAAAGGTTTGACAGCTAATAACAGTTATATTCAAACGGTCGTGTTAAAATTCATCCAACAGACAACCATAACACCAAATATTTAGATGCTAAACCAAAAATTTCAATCTGTTCCTGGTCCCAGATTGATTGATTCTTTAAACTGCGTGCTACATATTCAAAGAATCACAGTAAAAATCCTCTCACACATTAAAAAAATCCCAACTATGCATACAAATTCGTTTCCAAGGGCCCTAGTTTCTTTTATATACATATTTTGCAATATCTGAGATCCCATTACATATCACGAATTTAGCAAGAATTAAATTTGATTTTGAAATCTCTATAAAACTTTACAGTTTTTATTAATGAAACAACTTTTACACTTAAAATTTATATTTATATTTCCTGTAATTTGTTATTGGAAGTTGAATCAAAGTTACAAATAACTGTTCAAAAAAGTCCCTCAACCCATATCTAACAGTTCTTCAACAGACCCAAAATAACCATTCTTAGAACTAACTATTGAGAATTAGCTAGATACCTGAACTTCTACCTATAAAAAACAATTAAAACTTTATCACACTATGCTTCCACTATGATAGGCAGAGCTTCATCCAAGTATTATAGTAACTGTCTCAAATTGATTCCATCATATGATAAATGCAATAATAATGTTATACAATCCTAGCAATTTTCACCTTTATCTAGCTAAACAACTCGTGGTTGTCAAGATTTAAAACATGAAGATAATGGTGTTGACATGAACATGATCAAGTTGAAGTCCAAACATGCCGTAGTATATCATGAAAGCCAATAGTTGATGCTGGTTATCCACTCGATGACAAATTTCAATGCCAGAGCTTGGTGAGCTAGGATACTCTTCTCAGACTGGGACACTCGGTTGGGCTTGGTTACTCCATCGCAGATGCTTGGATACTATACTTTCGGATAATCAAATTGGGCTAATCAAATGGGAAGGGGGTATAATCACTAATCCCATAGGATCTAGTCAATGGGGGGCTATAGGTCACATGGACCATCGCTCAAAGGGAATATATGCATTATGTTATATAACGATGCAACATGGATGAATCTGATATATAAATATGATTCCCGAGTTGGTGATCGATGGACACAAATCGTATGTTGTTCCTTCTTGTGGTTTTAAGTGATATTTTTATTATATAGAAATATTATAATTAGTTAAAAGGAAGATGTGCACAACCCTACCGGAACGAAAAAGGGATAATTAGGTTACCACTAACTAGGATATATCGTCTATATAATGAAATGTCTCTAACTAATAATACACTGATAAAACCCCAAAATAATGAAGTATTAGCTATAGGTTCAGGAGGGGAAGGTGTCATTGCACCCTGTTCCTTGTGACTTGTAACAAAAACTAACACTACAGAATATATTTATTCATCATAAAGGATCACAAAATCTGTTTGTGAAAACTTGAAACAAGAGCTTTAGGTTATTCAAACTAGTATTATAGATGATATAACCACTACTCAACCAAGTGTAGCCTAGGTATTATTACATTTAGATAGCTTTGTAGACAACACTCTTACCACTCAGCGATTCAATCTTTTATCCGCCGACAACTCCATCAATCAAGGGAAAAAAAGGGGCTCCCAATCGCTGAATCCGGCAGGACGGATGATATTGGTTAAATCAACATTATTGGTGCTTCCGATCTCCTTTGCCTCTGGTCATATGCTTGTGCATCCTCAGTAAACCTCAGTAACATACTGTCCCATACCTACTTCTTCCCGTCCCATACTGTCCGGTGTTGGGCGATGTAGCATGTGATGAGGGTAAAAGCTACAATAATATTCAACAGGGGTATAGTCTCAGATAAAAAAAAGTGATAAACTACAAGAAAGGAAGATAAATGAATGTATGTTAATTAGTTCAAGATTATTTAATAGATAGGGCGGGGGCACTTGGAAGGTAACCCCTCCATATTATTTCTTCCCCTTATTCTCTGTGGATCAGTCCTCGGTTGCAGATTTGAATACATAGGTTCAGGAAGAGCATCGGACCTTAGTAACTACTTTGGCACATGCTTACAAGCAAGGAGAAGGAGCAAAAACAGCTTGAGAAAACGAAAAAATCTTTAAGTTGACTAGAGCAGTTTTATTTTGTATAAAGATGCTGTCGTGGAAGGTTCTCTGACAAATCCTCTTAAATGCATGTTTTCTTATATAAAACCATGTGTTTTCTAATTTTGTTGAATCCCCCACTTGTCCAGACCACTATTATCTCTATAAAATTAAACATCTTCAGGCCACTATTGTCTTTGTAAAATTAAACATCTTCAAGAATTAAAAACATCTTTAAAAAAATTATTGACATGGGATATCAAGATTAAGCATGCACCTCAATTCACAGATTTGTTTAGCTCCTTTTTCCCAGCCACAGGTATGCTTTCAGCTTTGATATAGCGACCTTTGCCTTCAACTTTGATGTTGTAGCTACCTTGAGCTTGGACACACCTCAGAGATCTATGCAATTAGCACCCTAAATTGAATCCACCTTCAACTTTGATGCAACGACCAACCTTATTTGTTTTGGCAAATCTTTTTGTAAAACCCCAATTCTTTTTCCCTCCATAAAATCATAACCAATTCTTTTTCCTTATATAAAATCATAGAAGAAAATAGTAACTTAAAAAAACAATATTGATCATCTTAAACATTCCTAAAATATAATTAAGACAAATTCTAATTTTGTCTGAAAAAATTGTGAAAATTTGTTTTAAAAATTTCAAAAAAAAAAAATACAATCTAAAATATAATTGAGACAAATTCTAATTTTGTCTAAAATAAAAGTTTTAAACATTATCTTAAAAAATTCTAAACTGAAATTTGAGACAAAATATTTATTTCGTCTTAAAAAATCGTCTTAAAGAGCCCAACCTTGTAGTAGTGAAGTCAGTCACACACCTTGCAGTAGTGAAGTCAGTCAGTGGTGTGAGAGTCCATTCTTGCCCCTTCAACGTCCATCGTACTCTTAATCATAAGCACCTTCGAATTCAGAAAAAGCTGGCAGGTTGCGTCAGACGGCGGCTGGTTGTTGAGATCGATTAACAATCCAGTATATTATTATATATTTTAAACTAAAATAAGGTTATATATATATATATATTATTATATATTTTAAAATAAAATAAGATAATATATATATATATATATATTCCGTGTAAACGGAGTATATTATTATATATTTTAAAAATAATAAGATAATATTTATATATCCCATGTAAACGATTTGTCATTTTATATATATATATATATTAGTTTCAACTTGCAACACTTTCGTTATATTCTATTTTCAAATTGCATGTTTCACTTTCGTTCATCTTTCTTTTTACGTTGGTGCCAATGATTATCATGTAGTGAAATGGACGGTAATTTAAATTATCACGGTAATGTAAAGAGATGTGCAGAGATACGATCATACACTCTTTTGATAAACCAAACGTAATGCATCATTCAGTTCACTTCAATTAAATTGAAGCTTCCATAAAACATGCTATTAATCCATCAAACATTTACATGCTATTAATTCCCTTTGTTCACGTCTTCTTATTTTCCACGCATTTTGTTTTAATATTCAAATTTTGAATGTATTGGTTTTGTTGTGACCAAGATTTCCTCAAATAATTTGATAATTTGATTAAAAAATTATCTTAATCATTGAAGGGTTTTTAATATTTATGATTATGATGGTAGTTAAAATTTAGTGATATTAACTAGGTTTATTGGATTTTTAAAAAAATGAAAGAAATTATTTGGATTGTTGCAAAATTTTATTTATATGCTTAAAAGGCTTAGAAAAATGTGTTTCTAGGTGATCATAGACAAGTTAAAAGGTAATTTGCAATAGAGCAAAGATTACAAAACTCATCTCATTCGGGCATTTTCATCTTCAATGCTGATAAACTAGGAGAAGTCAAAATTTTCTTTTTTTCTAACTATTTAAAACACAAATATTTTTGTTCCCTTAAATTATGGTTAATGACCATGTTAATTTTTTTTAGCTTCAAAATCTTTCTCACGCCACATTCTCTTTATAAACTTTGAAACAATATTATTTTAATGTTATTAATATTTTTCAAAATGAACCTACACAAAAGGATTAGTTTATGAGAATTTAAAGACTTTTGCTCATCCAAAAACTTTATATATACAAGTATGTGGCTTTCCAACTATTCAAATGTTAAATTTAACTTTTGATATTTCAAAATTATAAAAAATTATTAACAAAAATAATTATTTTATCCTATTATAATTTTATGTCAAAATAATTGATTAAATCATTTTTATTTGTATATAAAAGTTTTCAAATCAAATTTTAATCTAGCAAGAATTTCAAATACATATAAATAAACTTTCTTTCTTGTGTATTTTCATACATCTAAATTTTTTAGTTGAAAATTTTCATAAGCTTCAATTTATAAATGATAAGTAATAATTTTTACAAATAAATCTATATGTATACTTACATCTAAACTTTTTAGTTAAAATTTTTAATAAGCTTCAATTTATAAAAGATAAATAACACTTTTTACAAATAAATCTATATGTTAAGGTATACTTACTTGTTCTTAAAAAACACATGACATTTCATGTGTGAACTTATATCTTACCATTTGATGAATACTCTTTAAATGTTTTACTCATTTTCTTTCTAATAAATTTTTCTACCAACATTACTTTAATTCTTTCATAATGTTCATAAACATATGCAATATTAAACATTTATATTCATAAGTATATGCAATATTAAACATTTATAAAGTATCACTTTCATGTATTTAAATCCAAACTATATGTTGTCTTAAATGTTATTCATAAGAATATGCAATATTAGACATTTATGAGGTGTCTATGTGATTATTTAAATCCAAACTATATGTTTATAGAAAATCTTTGTATAAACCTTGCATGACCATGTATCATTTATATAATTTCTATACTTCTGTTTTTTAGAAGTTCCCATACTTTAGTTAAGTCCCCTAATTCAATTTTTAAAAGTTTCTATAAAAAAATATTTGTCATGTTTAGATAAGATATCATTAATTCTTTTTATAATAACATCTTAACTTTATTTTTATAACATAACTTTCCTATACATATCTTTTACATCCTTCACACCTATCTCTTTCTTTCGATTGACATTATGAAATCTCTTAGTGAAAAACATATTAATTATCCTTTTTCTCGTATATATTTTCTATGTATATCTCTTATATATTTCACAAATAGGTCCCCTTTGCATTTTTAACATGCTTTACAATTGAAAAAATCACAAACTCATTCCATGGATGATATTTCAAACACATTGATATCTTATCAAATATTTTAGAAAATTCCCAAGATTTATTTTAATCTTGAGAATCTCTTTCAACCCTATGTCTCATCATGGCCTATACTTTTTCCATAAAGCCTCTACTAATTTAGCATCTATGTGTGAATTGATACTATTCTTTAATCAATATAACTATTTTTATTTATTTAAGAAATAACATGTTATTAAATTGATATTATTCATAAACTAGGTACTTTAAAACATAGAGGTACTTTTGTTTATTTAAATTAGGATTAATGACCATCTTATATCATCTTAATTTTTTTTAAGCCTCAAATTATTTCTCACCCCACATTCTCTTTAAACTTTGAAACAATAATATTTTTAATATTATTGATATTTTCAAAATAAATTTACTCAAATCCAATTATATAATATAGAGATAATTTATGAATGTTTAAAATCTTTTCATCATCTTAAAACTTTATATATGGTCATATAGTTTTTCAACTAATTCTTTTTATATTCAAATAATTATAAAAAATATTAATAAAAATAAATATTTTATTATATTATATTTTTTAACTAATTCAACTTTTTTATATTTAAAGGATTATAAAATATTATTAATAAAAAATAAATATTTTATTAAATTATAATTTTATAAATAAATAGTATATTAAACTATTTTTAATTATATATAAAAGTTTCCAAATTTCTTAAAAAATATTAAAGTAAACCCCAAGATTTTCAAATTTAAGAATTCAAATACATATAAACAAACTTTCAAATTTAAGAATTCAAATACATATAAACAAACTTTCGTCATGGTATATTTTTATACATCTAAATTATTTAGTTGAAAAATTGTTAGAAGCTCCTAATTATGAAGGATGATTAACATTTTTTTCTAAATAAATTTAAATTTAGTTGGTGAAGTATTCTTAATTCTTCAAAAAGCTATGATACATCATGTAAAATTATGTCTTATCACCTAGTAATACTCTTTGAATGCTTTACTCATTTTCTTTCCAATAACCTTTTATACCAACACCTCCTCAACTTCCTTTGGTTTCTAACTATATTTTTTTTTGCCAAAGGTTCTCATATTTCTTTCTCATTTACCTTTATCACTTAAAATTCTTTTAACAATATTCATAAGCATATGAAATATTTATAAGATGCCATGTCATTATGTAAATCCAAACTAAAGTTGTTTTATAAGAAATTTGTATAAACCCTGCAGGGCCGTCTATAACTTGTACTTGTACTGAGAAGTTCCAATAAAACATGTGTCTTACTTAGGTAAGACATCACTAAGTATCTTTCTGATAATTGTTTAATTCTTCGCATCTAATATATATATATATATATATATATATATATATATATATATAATGTATATCTTTCATATATTTCACAAATACCTTTTCTTTTGGATTGACACTATTAAGTTATTGTTTTAATTTATTAAATTTATTTTTTTGATATGTAATTTTTATGCACATCTATAATATACTTCACAAACTTTTTTTGCACTTTTAACACTATTTACAATGGACAAAATCACAAATCAACTCCATTGAGTGATATTTCAAACATATGGATATCTTACCATCTTAGAAAATTACCAAAATTTGTGTTCATCTTCGGGATCTCTTTTGGACCACATGTCCCATTATGCAAAAGGGTGCTCGCACGAAGTTGGTTCCACTTTTTAGTGCCACTTTAGAAATCCAAAGTGCACATCCGAAATGTAAATCTATAACGTATATGCATTATTGTGGCTACCTTCGGAAAACCCAAGCCCATAATCGAGGTTGAGCTTAGTTGGCCTATATCGCATGTGCAATATATCACACATGCATTTTGTTAGAGTTACAAATTGCAATAGTGATATATTACACTTGCGATTTGCAATACCAAAAACAAAAAATAGAGGCCCACGGCCTCAATTCCTCATTTCACAGTCAAGGCCGTGAGAACGGGAGTGCAAAAAAATGGAGGTGCGATTTGAGTTTGAACGAATTTGGAAGGGTCGATTCACAAGTTGGATACAATGGAAGGTAAGTGGTCATGTCCTTAAATATCCTGAATTTTGACCTAACACTTATGGGCATAAGCCCCATTGATTATAATGTTACTTTGATGTTTTATTTTGATATATTGGGTCTAGGATCCCACTGCATATGAACATGATGATTTTTTTGATATATTGGCTGTAAGCCAGTTACATATGTTTTATGTATGATTTTATGTGTTGAATGTGGACCCTGAAGCACATGATTTATGAGATGTTTTGTGTTGAGTGAGGAGCTCTGGAGCACATGAGTGTTTATGTAGTGTTGAGTGAGAAGCTATGAAACACATGAGATATGAAAACCTTTGTGTTGAGAAGGAAGATCTAAAGCACATGAAAAGTTAAATTTGAAGTGTTGCGCATAAGCCCTGGATCCTTCCAAGTTGATGTTGAGCATAAACTTTGGAACATTGGATCCTTGGCCATTGTATCCCTAGGTGTATCCTACAAGTACATCCTAGCCTTAGCGTTGAGCGAGGAGCTCTATAATTGCACTAAGATTGTAATTCCTTGGTTTTAGCGTTAGGTATGGGCTTTGGATGAGCGTTAGGAGTTACTAAAAATAATTAATGATTTCGAATGAAAATAACTCGAGTAAAATATTGATCTCATCTGACTTATTTACAAGTGATTAAATGAAATCTCAAATTTTTGTATCTCATTAAGTACTGAAGAACTACCATGTTATACGATGGAATCCAACATGCAAGGATGTTTAGAGCTTCCTAGCCTAGTAGACCTAACCACCTACCTAACAACCTTAATAAAGAAACTGTCATAAGTTTAGGGATCATGTTATATGATACCTAAAGACAAATGTTAACAAATAATATATATATATATATATATATATATAAGAGTAAACATAGTAATAATATTAAAAGTATGAGAAAGAAAGAGAGGCTCCATTTATTATTATTATTACTGAAAAATAATTAAATAGTATAATACCTACAAAAGTCCAAATAGGAACTAGTTAAAAGTTCATAAGTTAAATAGTATAAAAATACCTAAATTAAAGAAAAGGGTTAAATCAAGAAATCAAATAATTCTTGATTTAACCACCCCTTTCACTGAAAAGTATGCCTATAAAGTCCCAATCCAAAGAGATGCTTGGGGATCTCTTCCATCTTTTTGGGTGAATCATTATTTTTTCCTATTTATTCTCAAGAGAGTTCTTGGAGAACATTTTTCCTAAGAGGAAAAAGGAGAACTGATTCAGACCTAATATCCCAGTTAGGGAATCCTTAACTTAGGATCTCTAAGCTACTTGCACGTTCGAACCAGCTTGGGGTGATCCGGATGAAAACTAGGAATGGTTTCGGGTCATGGTTGGATGGAATGTGGTAGTTCCCAAGTGTTTCGATTATCTATACAGAGGTCAGATCTATCTGTGAATTTGTTAATGTTGGTTAATTAAGTGTGCACATTTCTAAACATTGCAATAGCTTCACGATACAGGTATGAGGTTCTTGATGTTTTTCCATTCCATTATCTAGTGTATTTCCTGTTAGCATATTTAAGGGTTTATGCTATACTTCTAAACCTATGTCTGCAATTTATTTCTTGTTTAGAATATTTTTTGTATTATCTCTAAACATTATGTTGAAATGTATTTCTGTCTAAAAGGAATTCAAGGGTTTTGTTCTTCCAATTTACTTTTGCATTTTATTTCTTAGCTTAAACTTTATTTTCCTAAGACCTAGCACCACTCTAAACCAGAGTCCATATGTTTATCTAAGGATTCTACTGGAAGATTCCATATTGCCAGTAGACCTATACTTAGAAGTAAAATTTTTAAATAGTATACATCCTAAACAGAAACTAGTTATAAAAAACAATTAATTAAAGTATAGTGTGTCTTAACCTAAGAAAAAAATCATATCCTTTATTTAAATATAAACAGAACCATAATCAATTAACAAATTACAATGCCAAAATAGTTAAGCTATCAAGACCTATAATGGTCTTAGGCTAGAATCTAATTAAACCACATTATAACTGCATTATTCCATATCTAAAAATAAACATTAAATCAAATCTACAGTCAAGATATCGAGACCATCTAATGGTATGAAGTCATAAACCATAATCCACATAACTCCATCTCATTTATAATAAACCAACCCACATAATTAACATACAAACTACATCTACGCAAATTGTATGCTGCAACGAAAGTTCTAACATAGTAAATCAAACAAAATGCTATGCAGAGAACTCTTTTATAAACGTAGCATAAATACACAGAGGTCGTAGGGTCAATTCCTTTAAACGTTAAATTCCCAAACAAACCCATAGAGTAATAATCTTTAAACAACCATAGCGACCTAGGATCAATTCCTGTTGAGGCCACTTATTTACAAGTCACCATATCGAATCCTGTAGGATTCTTCATTATTTCTACCACATGTGGTAGCGTTTCAACTATTAACCCACGCTATTATAAATATTCAGGTCGTAAATCAAATATATCTAATCTCTACACAAAGGTCAAAAGACCCAAATACAAATACAAGCTGTAACTATTTTTCATGGCCCTCAGCCCTTTCCATAACCAAACATAAAACATTACCCAAACTCGCCCAAAACCATGACAAAGCTATGTGAATAGCAATGACACCCATTTGAAGGGTTACACACACATGCATGACCATCACATTTAAAAACATAGTATAAACATAACAATGATTCAACCATTCAAACATTCAAACATTGTGTAATATCTCGAATTTTGGACCTAACACTTATAGGCATGTGCATATTGATTATGATGGTTATCTTGATGTTTTATTTTTATATTGGGTCGAAGATGCCATTGCATATGAACATGATGATTTGTTTTATATATTGGACGTAAGACAATTATTGTTGATATATATATATANAAGCTTTGGAGCACTTGAAGTGATTGATGATTTTTGTTGAGTGAGGGGCTCTGGAGAACATGAGTACTTACCTTTGTGTTGAGCGAGAAGCCTCGAAACACATGAAAAGATAATTGGAAGTGTTGGGCATAAGCCCTGGAGCCTTCCATGTTGATGTTGAGCATAATCTCTAGATCATAGGATCCTTGGCCATTTTATCCCTAGGTGTATCATACAAGTACATCCTAGCACTAGTGTTGAGTGAGGAGCTATGGAATTGCGCTGAATTGTAACTCCCTGTTAAAGCATTGAGTATGGGCTCTAGTAAGCGCTAGGGTTTATTGAAAATAATTTAAGAAACTTTCGAGTAAAAATGACTCAAGAAAAATATTGATCTCATCATACTTATTTATAAGTGATTAAATGAAATTTTGAATTTATGTATTCTCATCAAAGTACTGAAGAACTACCACATTATACAAGGGACATAAAACATACAAGGATGTTTAGAGTTGCCTAGCCTATTAGACCTAAACCATCTACCTACTTTACCTTAATGAAGAAGTGTCATTAAGTCTAAGGATCATGGTATATGATGCCCAAAGACAAATGTTAACAAGTGTTATATTATTATGTACTTTATACATGGTATGTATAAAAAGTTGAATATAATGATAATATTAATGATGAAAGAGAAAGAGAATCTCCATCCAATTATTATTTATTATGTAAAGATAATAAACAGTCCAAAACCTAAAAAGTCTAATTAGGAACTAGAAGAAAGTTCCTAAGTTAAAACGTTAATAAATTACCCAAAGTAATTGAAAATGGTTAAATCAAGAAAACAAGGTTTCTTGATTTAACTGTCCCTTTGACTGAAAAGTTTGTATATAAAGACTCAAGCCAAGGAAAGGCTTGGGGTTCTGATCTATCATTAGAGGAGTCATTTTCTGCCTCTTTTGCTCTCAAGAAATTATTGGAGAACATTTTCCTGAAACAAAAAAGGAGAACTGATCCAGATCTGATATACTAGATAGGAAACCCTACCTTAGGAGCTCTAAGCTACTTGCATGTTGGAGTCTAGCTCGGGGGGATTCTAGATTTAAACCAGGAACGGTCCTAGGTCATGGTTGGGTGGAACATGGTAGATCCCAAGTGATTTGGTCATAAAAAATAGAGGTTATGTCTGTCTTGAATTGTTAATGCTGGTTATTTGACTGTGCAGGTTCAACCATTAACAGAGCTTCAATTTACAGGTATGAAGCCCTAGACTATTTATTATATTTTCCTATAATACATGCTATCTATGTTAGGTAAATGCGTACTTTGTAATTCCTAACCCAATGTATATGTTTCTCTATTTAAAAACTGCTAGGGTTTGCATCTTAAAATTATTAACCCTAGGCTGTAAGGGATTTCCTATACCAGGTTATTGAGGGTTTATTTAATGGTTTATTTCTACAAGTTCAATTTATTTACTAATGTTCATCAAGGGTTCTACACCCTAGTTTAATTTCTATAGTAGTATTATTGATAAAATTGGGTTATGTACAAACTAGGTTATTTTAGACCTGCTATTATTGTTCACTTAGTATTTATATACTCTACTGACATATTCCATTTGTTAGTAGAGACATGTTATAGATTTAAATACATTAATCTTAGAAGAAGGATCTAAATTAATTTAGGTATGACTTACAATCTATATAACCTAAGGTACTATCTACAAACTGAACTACTATGTATATATATAAAAATATATAGACATCAAACATAAACAAATTAAAATACTATCTATAATAATTCTACATTAATATCTAAGATAAATAAACCATTAAAAGACCTTTCAAGGTTTGTACATTAAATACCTGCTAAATAGTAAAACATTCCATTTAGAAATACATCATCATAAATAAATGAATAGAGTAAGCATTGTGACTATCCATTTGTTCTAAGAACAAATCTCTGTTCACATATATAAAATCCGTAGTCCTAACTAAACCATATCTCAATCGCATGCATAAATATTTAAAAGGACCATCATAACTATTGCTTATAATTACACCAAGTAAAACATTTAAAAACAAATTATAAAGAAATCTGTAATTATAAACAAAGGTCATGACTTCGACCCCAGTGGGCATTCAAAACCAAGTCGCAGACCTCAATCAAACAACCACATCATATATGCTTAACATTAACCAAATACATAACTCAACAGACTTTCCATATATCGAATTGAACATTATACCAGCGTAAATCCAAATCCTAGGCTCTATCAAGAGCCAAGAGGGATCAAATCTCTCTAGGTGCAAACCTCTTCTTAAGTATTACACTCAATGAGCTATCAACTTTGGTGTGTCCTATATATACCATTGATTTGATTCAAACCAAAAGACACATCTTTTTATTTAAGATCAACATATATTATATTTATTATTAATATTTAATATTATTCATGGCCAACATATAATATTTAATATTATTTTTTATTTTGTTATGAACGAACATTACAACATCTCCCCATAAATGGTTTTACAACCATATGCAAGGCCCTCCTAAAACCATGGGTTGTTTAGGAGGCCTTGCACATGGTCTTAAAACTATTTGCAAGGCCCTCCTAAACCATGTATAATAAAACCATGGGTTTTTTAGGAGGTCTTGCACATGGTTTTAAAACCATGTGCACGGTCCTCCTAAACCATATACAATAAAACCATGGGTTGTTTAAAAGGCCAACATTTTTTTGCAAATAATTCAATTTTTATTTTTTTATTATTTTGTTATGTAGGAACATTATAACATCTCCCCCATATTGTGTTTTTTTTATGATCCACATTTTTTGGGGGGATAATTAAATTTTTAATTTATTATTGTTTTGTTATTTTTATTTTTTATTGTTTTGTTAGGTAGGAAGATTACAACATCTCCCCCATATTAGGTTTTTTTTCTGGCCGACATTTATTTTGTTTTATAATTAAAAAATATATTTTTTTATTAATAAAAATAATGTTAAGTGACGTTACGTAACATTACAAGATCTCCCCCATTACGTAACGTTACAATATCTCCCCCATACTGGGCTGTAGAGAGCCTCTCAGCTTAATCATACACAAAAATCAATTCATGTATTAAACATATCAAAATCGTATTACAAACCACAGTAATTACAATGGGAATAGGAATCGAATCTCGTGGGCATTTGATCCCAACTCTCATCTATAAATTATAAAGACAACTCATACATTACCCACAAAAACGATTCAAACCTTGTGGGTATCATTTACCAAGGCCACACTATAAATACAACGTAGGTGGACTTCATTAATAAACTCAATATTATTACAATAACAACCCAAATACATTAGCTACAACAAGTGGTGAGGCTTATGCTTCTGCCCTTTCTTTGTAGGCACAACGTCGGCCTTAACATCTAAACTACATAGAGTCTCTTTTAAAAGTATAACTATAGCAATGAAGGCCATCGAGGGCTTGCACCTTGGGCTCACATATAATCCACATTATTTTCCAAACCAACGAAATCATAAACAACAAACTAACTATGTTAACGATTTCACCCCACACGCTAATCAACGAAGTATAAACAGAATGAAATCCTTTTGGAGCTATCGCAGCCACTAAGGGAAAGTCTCATGCCACCTACGGCATGGCATTTACCCACGTTGTCAAGTATTTATAGTAAATATCCAAATAACATCTTTCTACACAAACCTGCAACTAAGGAGAAATGTCACTTACAAACCCACCGTAACAAACAAATAGCACAGTATAAATTCATCAACAACCACAGCGAATGTAATAACCATTGAAATCATATAAAACACTATATATATCTATATGCCCATTATTTCCAAAGAGTCTTATTTACACAGTCACCATTAAAGACAAAAAATAAAGCTTATATTGTCACGCCATGGGCTTGGCACCATTGCAGGAAATGGTGCTTCCCAAGCTGGAAAACCCCAAAGCAAAGATTTGAATTTACATAAACTTATACAAAGAGAACAAAGGACTTTAATATTTGCATCATGGATTAAACACCTCAACAAAATTATAAAACCCCAGTCTGTTCATCACAAGCCCGAAGGTGAATTCAAAACCCCACAGAGAAGCCCCAAAACAAAGGACGAAACAAAACACAGACAGGATGAGAGACAACAAGTGTAGGATTATTGGAAAATATTACCTTGCACATTGGCTCAACATTCAAGCCAACGACAGAGCTAGATCCACACTACTATTCACCATACTTCGACACCTGCAAACACCAAGAGAAACTGGAAGTGTGAAGTATGGCAACACTGAAAACCATAAACCAAAACAAATAGTAGGAAAGAAACCCAAAATGAAGCTTACCTTCCAATTCTAGAGGTCTCCTCCATTCTTCCCTGCACATAGTCAGGAAAAAAACCCCAAATGACAAAGAGAAATGAAAAAACCACCGTGAGAAAAGCCTAAGTTTGGGATTCCACGAAAAACCAAGGTGAATTAATGGCACCAGCTAGTTTCCAACATCACAACCAAAAACCCACTTTGCCATAGTTTGATATCGTTTCCAAATGAGATTCTCCACTACCGTACAAATCGTTAAACTCCATATATTAACATAATTCCATATATTGTAGGTCTTCAAACAAAGGGTAAATTTGCATCTCTAATGTGTGGTCCCAAATTGATATCTTGATGCTCCAAAATCTTAGGAAAGAATGTGTTTGAAGAGTATAGGGACTTCCTCCCTAAGAATCGTCATTATCAAGCTACCGAGAAAAATAATTTTAGTGGGAAGGAAGAGACCGGGTAAAAACCTTGAAGAATAAGTCTAGAACTATGGAAATGGGAGTGTAATAGGAATATCCCTTGATGTAAGAAATTTTATTCCAAATCATGTGTAATAACATTATGGATCTTGTAATATTTATAATATTCAATTATTTCTATGGCATATAATATTCTATAACCTTTAGACCCTTAAATTTGTATATCTAGTTAAAAGACTCTTTACGGGCTACATATATATGAAAAAACCTTCAATTGTCATCACCATACTCCAACCAAATGGCCCTAGTTTTTACCCACCATCTTTTTTCTTTAATTTCTACCAAGATATCTTTATGTTCTTCTAAATCCTTCATTTCCTCTAACTCTTCAATAGAAAAAACCTTGACCAATTCAAAGAAAATAGACTATCAATACAGGCTTCCACTAAAACCTTACCCTTATTTCCTTATTTTTTATATGGTCCCAAGCCCCTATAAATATCCTTAATTTGATAAGGTTTTTCAAGAATTATTCCATCATCAAAACCCTAATATCAAAGTCTATCCTAAACTAGTTGGATCATACAATATATAGGAATTGTTCATCCTCAAATCATGCATGATTGGATTAAAATGGTCAAGGAGGCTTAGGATATTTAATTGCAATTTAGAAGAGATTTTTTCAATGGTCTAAACCCCCCTAGAGTCAACCCATGAACTATAATAACCATCTTGAGGGACCACCTTCTTAGAAAATAAAAATCAACACAATCTTTCAGAAATAACCTCTTGACCACTTCTCGTATTCCTCTAAGTAGGAACCGAGATGTGAGTCTCGATATTAATTAAACCCATTACATCAAATAGGTGACAAAATTAACTAGCCAAGGGGTCCTAACATGCCACTTCACCCCATACTTCTTGAGGGGATAGTGTCAACTTTGAAATCCCCATGAAGGATTATGTTAATCCAAAACAATGTACCTTAGAGATTCAAATCCTACAAAACACCTTTCAATCAGAGTATACACCATACAAATGTATAACTTATAATACTTTACAAAATATTATCGCCCAATAAGTTTCCTATGGTTGTGGTAGGAGAATCACTGGGGTAACCATTTCAAACCAATCTTTAGACTATATTCTAGCCTATACAGTCAGAGAGGGCTCTCTCTTTGTCATAGGGTCATTCACATATACATTTTGATTTAGATAATCATTCAGGAGGCTAGATTTCTTAGGGGAATGGTTGTTTGCAATTTAAAGAGTGTAAAACAAAAAAATGTTAAATACCATTGGGAAATGGAGTCACAAACTGAATCATTCAATGGTATTACAATGAATAATGATCAATGATTTTCCCTTTGTAATATGAGGCGAAGTGGGTGTTATATTCAGTCAAATATATTTGAGTAGTGGTAGGAGAGAGGAGAAAGAGCCCAGTGAAGCAAGAGCATAAATTTCTTGAAAATACCTTTAGCGGAAGCAACACTAAGGATAATGACATATATGGAACATATAACGAAGGATGAATTCCACAACAATAATTATAAACACATTACAAATGTCATTTCTGATGCAAGGGCCGCTTAATAAAATGAATTCCTCACATACAGCTAGAAATCATTAGCAGAAATTTACACAATTGAAAATGATGCAAACAGTTCACAAACTGAACATGGAACACCATGATGAATCTCAGAAACGCAGAAGAATATTTCTCATTAACACTTCCAAGAAAGTTGCAGAACTATAAAAACCAAGCACATGCAGCTTCAAAAATTAAAGTCGAACCCCTTCTTCCTCTCTTGAGGCTATATTTATAGTTTCACGGGGTCGCGAGACCAACCTTGAAATAGAGCCAATATTTCAGTTACAGTGTGGGATCAAAACCGCCAGACAAAATCCTAACAAATTTCGATCTGGCAGATTTTCCATGATCACAAATAAATTAGGAAGGCACGTTGGAATGTGCATGGTGGATCAATTTTGGAAATTTGACAACTAGAACTCAGGCTCTCTTGATGGAAATCACTACTCAGAGCATCTCTAGACATCCTGAAATAGTTTCCTTCATCCCTTTATGTTACACCTGTGAAATTACTCTTTAACCGTTGATTTCCACAAGATTCATCCTGCACTATTGATCTGAGATCAAAATGATGGAAAGTGGATTGTAGAAAGCGAACTTCTACCTTTCTCGAGGATCAATTTGATATTTCTACTCCTACCTTATTCTTTCCTCCCTTTATCTTTTTGCAGCGTTGATTTCCTTGGGATTCATCCTCAGCTATTTATTTGAGATCAAGATGCGGGCTGTGGAAAGCAGAAAGCGAGCTTCCGAATTTTCATAACCAAAATTTCATATTTCCTGTTTCCTCCTTTTCACTCCCTTCTAGGACGTTCATCTTCATGGAAGTTTTCTAGAATTTGATCTTGCGGATTGTGGAAAGCGATATTTCAACTTTTTTCGCAACCAAAACTCGGTATTTCCGCTTTCTGCTTCCGCCTTTTGGCTCCCTTTCGAGTCGTTGATCTTCGGAGAAATATTTCCAGAACGTCGATCTTGTGGATTTTGGAAAGCGGGATTCTAACTTTTTATTACCAAATTTTTTTATCTTCCACTTTCCTCTTTTTCCTTTCCACAAAATAGCAGAAAGCAAAAGGAGAAAATACCAACTTTTATAACAAAATTTTGGCACTTTCCGCTTCCGCCTTTTTGCTTCCCGCTTTCTCCTGTACCTTTGATTTATCCTGTCTCCATCCTTGACCATCAAATCTCGAACTACGGAAAGCGAAAATCGATTTTACCACTTTTCATAACTGATTCTTTTACTTTTCCTCTTTTCTGCTCCTAATTTTTCCTTGGCGGAAATGATTTTCGGACTTTGTTCTTCTCTGTTGTGCATCCAGGTTGTCCATTCCAGTAATCTTTTAATCTTGATAATATTTTTCTTATTGAGGAATATTCATAAGGCTATAAATCAAGATTTTCAACAATTTTTTATCTTTCTTTTTCTGGTCTAAACTTTAGCAAGGAAATTAGTGCAAATGCATATGTAAAAATCTTTAAATTTATCAGAGGTTCTAACACAAAGGTCTCAAGCTTCCACCTCCAAAAGAATAATTTAAGAAAGATAATGCATGGAATAGAAAATAATATCATGATTTCATGTTGAAATCAACCCACCAAATGGTTCAATAGCATCTAAACAAGAAAAATCCCACCCCTTAAGAAGTGGAGAAAGTATTTTACCCACCTCACGTCCAAAACACTTTGTTTTCTTAAGGAACATGATATGAGGGTTACATGCTTTGAGAACCCTGGTAGATCCCGCCTTTTGGGATCACCCCCAACCCCATAAATATTTAATGATAGAATGGCCATTTGTAAGCCTGCAATAAGGGTTGTCGTTGATGTGATGCCTTCTATCTAGCCATGAAGATAAGATATATATGCCCAACATGGGAATGTGGATATGGATTGGGATCCAAACCCACCTCCACAACTCCTAAGACCTCAGTTTATTTCGAAACATGATAACAAAGGTTGTACTACAATTGTACTTAAGACTGGATCATCTACCTAAGACAAGACTCACTCACATAATTACAATCGTTAATTCTGTCATATTCATGAGAACCCAACCCACCAACTTCTATCCCAAGAAGATGAGTAGGGGAGAGAGAATGAAAATGTAATGTCCCTAAAATCCATAAATAAATAAAATTTTGTAGGCTAATAAAACTGTTGAGATCTTAAGGACATCTTCTTTTTACTACATAATAAAAACTTGGATAAAGAAGTAAGCCTAAGTTTTGTTGTTGTTTTCCTTTTTGTGTGTTTCCTATATGATGATGATGTTTACACGTCACTATTCTATATTCCAATGCACTTGTAGTTGATGTAGATGGTTATATAGTTTTCTGATGCTACTGATGTTATTATGTTCATGTTTTGCTTTCATGTTATGTTATCTAGTTATGATTTGTTTACAACGAAGAGGCTGACTTACCTCTATATGTAAAGGGGTGGAGTGGCGATATTTTTTCCTATCCACTCACTCGAAAAGGTAAGGGATCCTATGATACTGGGCTTACTTAGTTCATTGCGAACTAACGCATGTGTACCTATCTTACTGCAGGTAACTTCACCTATAAGCCTAGGTTCATGAACGTGATGAAAAAGAATCCTAGCATCTATATCGATATTTTATTAAGCACTAAAGGTTTTGTTAAATAAATACTAAACCCTACGCTCACAACAGTAACCTCATTGCGATAGGGAAAAATGGTTTTAATCCTAAATGTAAAAATACATGTTTTTAAACTATGGTATATGCTTTTAAACTATGGTATTGCGGGTTTATGCTTTGAATGGAAAGAGGGTTTAAAACTACGTGCATATAAAATACGATAGAGAGTGGGTTTAAATATTTGAATGGAGAATTATATGGAGAAAAATATAGGCAATGGGATTTCAATTTGAGATTTAGTTGAGGCCATGCTGGCCCATTCAATGAGCCACATGATCGGAAGGATCACGGCTTAACCCTGGTGTTAAGATTTTTCTCCTGTCATTTGTTTGGTCTTTTGTTTAGTGTGGAGGGAGGTTCATGCTCCAGTGTTGGAGCTATGCATAACCTGGTTTGTATTAAAGTGTTGGTCACAAAAGTCTTACAGGTATCCAAAATGTTCCTGTATGGTTCAACTCTTTCAAATTTCATTTGGTTTTAATGTTTCAATGCATACTTCTCATGGTTTCTTGATTTTGTGTTGTAGGTTTGGGGGAAGTGTGACTTATCTTCTTGAAGGGAAGAGACTTGGTCAACAGTGCAACCATCTGAGTACGCCCACGTAGAGAAAGGGCCTTTACCCACTGTAATGCCCCACATTAACGTTAATTAAAGTTTATTAGTAAATATTTTTATTAAACTAAACTTATACCATATTAACGTTAATTAAAGTTTACTAGTAAATATTTTTATTAAACTAGACTTATACCATATTAATGTTAAATTAAAGTTTATTAGTAAATACTTTTATTAAATTAAAACTAATTATTTTACCGACTTTACAATTGCGTAAAACATTAAAATTGGTAATATATGACATTTTTGACACGTACAAGTCAAGATAAATACATTACACATGTCAGACCTATCGGAACGACACTACCCATGTTAAAATAAAATAATAATGAAAGAGGCGGTGGAAGGAGGTATAAGGAGGGGGATTTTGGGGATTTTGGGGAGGCGGTGGAGAGGTTGGATTTATTTTGGGGAAAATTGGACTCTACATGAGGAAAACAAAGAAGAAAAATACTTGAGGAGGGGGACAACTCAAGGATGAGAGTATCGGTAAATGACTGAGACTGAGAAGATAAAGAATGGACAGGAAGCTGCTCTCGGTATTATTGGTCTGTGGGCTCGAGGGCTAGGAAACCCGTGGGTTTCCTAGGGCCAGCACATGATGAGAGCTGGTCGGTAGGGAGGCACATCATTTTGTTGATTAAGGCTCGGACAGAAATCTGGAGGAAGGAGCCAGGTTTACAGCAAACTGTTGGATCTACCATGAATTCCAGGTATTTAAATTTCAAGTATGTAGATACTAAACTCATGCATGCTATTATGGTCTAATTTATGAAAAATTCATGAAGTTCTCAACATGTACAGCTCGAAATTTTCACTTGAATATGTTTACAGTTCATACTTGTATTGACATATGTCTATAAAATTTATAGAACAGACCTGGATATAAATCTGTAATACAATCTAAATGTTTTGATAGAGAACATTACAGAGAATTGGACACAGTGCTCTAACCGTTTGGCAGAGCACTACAGATGGTATCAGAGCCCTAGGTTCTAAAACTGGAACCTAAATGGGCCCTCTAGGAGAAAAATAATCAAAACTAAACTTTTACATAAGCACTATAGCATGACCTTTACCAGTCAAATTGCTAATCTCAGGCTCCCTTTGCTCGTCTCTTTGGGTAGAACTTGAATTGCTTAAATTTCTTTTTAGAAAGTGAGGATAGTCATTGCCTTCTGGTTGCATAAACTGCGGCTGTATCCTTCTAGGACCATTTCTTTCTGAATCCCCCACTCTAGTATCTCCTTGCAAAATCATCAACTTCTCCTGTTTCACATAGAATCCTATAATGTTAAAAATTCCAAATCCTAAGGGCAATAAACAGTAACAATTTGTTGATGCTACCATGAAGGATATGTTACCTTTAGAAATTCATTCCTAGAAGCAAGCTTTTCCAATTCCTCTACTATAAGTTTTAGTTCATTTCTAAGTGTTGTGTTCTCAGCATTCAGTGTATCCACTTTGGCAGTTAACACCTCACACTCAAGCTGTTTCATGGAAGTCAACGTTAGCACAACACAACACAACGAACCGTCAATTGAGCAGTATTTACTACTTCCGAAAATCAATAACAACAGATGGTTTGTTTATACCTCACTATTTTCCCTCTCGCGTCAAGCATCTGATAAAAATATTGAAGAAAAAATCTATACCTGTTTCTTCCTTCGAGAGCGTTTTGCTGACTCTCGATTAGATTGTTTACGCCTCTGTCGTTTTCAACTCTGGCTCATCCTATTTTACAAGCTCATTTGACAGTGTACAAGCTCATTTAAAAAAAAAAAAATTATTATCAACATTATAACCTCAATTTGCACAACCACATACCAAAACACTGATATACTTGGCTCGTTAGAATTAGCAAGGCATTAGAGGCCTCCCACCTGTAAATTTATGCAGGCAAACTAAATATTAAAAGACAAAAGGAAGAATTTGAATAAATCTAACATTAAACCAGCAACAACCTGTGTATATATATAAGTTCTTCTTCTGTTATAGAGATTCATGGCGCCCACCATCCTACTGACTGGCTGCCTGGCTGTTGTTGTCATTGCCTTTTCTGCTCTCTAAGAAATGGGAAATTTTTGGACTACATCATGAAAATGGGGATTGTTGGGAAATACTGCCGAAAAAAGGTGACAGGTTACAGCAGCAATAAGCCGGGACAACATAAGTCTCCTAATGCATATTGCGTAGGGTTGTGAGTTATAGAGGGCGTTTACTATGAACTTCTAAGCTCCAGCAAACGCTGGTTATAAACAGTGCAGAAGGTGGACTTATATCGCTGTGTCGTCATTAAGAAATGGATTATATCACAGTCCCCCTCACTCTCCTTAGTTTCCCCACATCGCTGCCCCTCCACTCCTAGATACTCCTGCAGCCACGATGTAAAACCCTAGGCTGTGAGTGAAGCCCTGGGCTGTGAGTGAAGCCGGCCTGTAAAGCTGGAAAGCTCACCGTCACGACCTGCATTAAAAGGCGAGTTTGTTAAAATCCAGTACCTAGGAATTTCTTTTAAATTCTTTTACAAACTAAATTATTGTATCACGACTCACCGCGTCCTCGTTAACACCAAAAGGATTTTCTGCAAGCCACAAGGAAGCTGGTCCTCAAAGACTAAGATCCGTCTTGTCCTTCTGGAGGTTTAGGGTAGTTTTGGTTCTTCTCTCCTCAGCCACACCACGTTTAGGTTTAATCATAGCGTTAAAACTTGGAGAGCCTTGGAATGGAAAGGGGAGACTAATGATAAATTTCCTCCAACTGCGTCTTCATCAGGGTAGTTACCTCTGCAAGGTCTGGAAGTGACCCTGAGCCCAAGCACAAATTAAAAATGCTAATCTTGGAGCACCCTTCTTCCTTGCATGCATACAGGTAGCATCCAAGCACCCTACGCAACACCCAGTTACCACGCGAAAAAGAAAGTAGCATCAATCCCTCTCAAGCTCAAATCGAACCGATTCCGCCTATATTTTCCAATTGCCAGTTGCAAGATTCATTCCTAAAACCTTCAAACCTGCAGACAATCTGCAAAAACATTAAGCTGTAACCTCAATTTACATTAAAACTTATTATTTATTGATATTAATGAAGGAAACATTGACACTTTCCCAGGGATAGTTCTCGATCATGTCACCAAACTGCGTGGAACAGGGTTGGCACAGCTGGTAATGCTTGTTTGTTCATAGATCCATCCACCATCCATTACAGTTGATCTTTATTACTGGGCAGCTAAGATACAGTCCTGAGTATTCCTAGCTGAGCTATTTTACTGCGGGTTTAATGAAAACCCTCGGTCATGCCGCTCTAGGCTTCAAATTCATTCTTCTGTGTGATATCTAAAACTTCACATGATACTTGCAATCTGCTACTTCACTGCCTTTTCCATCCAGCCAGGAACTGTCCCTTTCCCGCCAGTAAGCTAGTTTGGATTGAGGAGCAGCTCTACAACCTGCAACTGGGTGGTGCGTGGAGTGATTGCTCGTTGTAGGGATAACCCTGTGGAGAGACCCAAATATTGCTGGATCGTTTGAGGAAAAAAAAATGAGAGAAGAGGCCTGCGCCAACACCGACACCAGGTTAAGTAAACTATAAAAATATTTTTTCACGGTAGAGTTATTCATGCCATCTGTGCGGCATGCAAATCTATGGTGCATGCAGGTGCACATACGCCGGGTGTGTGGGAGGAGGCACTTAAAGGCATACAGGTGGCGTAGCGTTTAGGTCCTTTTCAGAATAACGTGGAAGTCAGCATGTGTCCGCAAGCAGCTAAATAATTTTTTTTATATTACTTATTTATTTATCGAAAAGAAATACAACACTTTTTTTTTCGACAGATTAATAATTCCTTTTTTTTTATAAAATCTAATGGCCTCATCTGCAAAGGCTTGTACCGGTGTCTACCTACTTACAATTTGATGTTACATCGAATGGAAAGTATCGATTGATGGAGGTCTACTAGATTGGTTTTCCTCTGTTCCCTGTGCGCCACACATGCATTATCTAAGAACTGTGTATCTGTGTCCACCTCACGCATGCAAGCAGAACCCATAGCAATTAGCGATTGTATTGGCACTATGTTCCCTCTCCATCTACCTACTAAAATTCCAAGAAAAATCCTGCACCAAGCTAAATAAAATTAGCTAGAATAGCCATCCCTTGTTCCCATTTCACCTGATAGAGAGGGCTTCTGTTGTCTTGAGGAGGATCTTAATCTACGAGATCGTTCCTCGGTTCCGTGGATCAACCATCGAGCAGTCTGGATGGAAGCTGCCAGTATCTGGGAGAAAATTATTCATCATACATGGAAGAAGATACCCTAAGTTTGGTAGAGCGCCTGGACTCAGACCGGCAGGCCGAATATTCAGTTACCTGGAGGAGCCCATTGATCTTTCTCGCCTCGCATAGTTTCCCGTTCTTACCGCTGAATTGGTAAGTATTTTACATTTATTTGTTCTTCTCTTGGATTCCAGCCTTTAATCTATGGTCATATTCGTGTCGGTATGGTTTTGATTAGAAGCCTCTCTTGTTTTCTGACGTTTGCATAGCAGTCGGTTGTGATAATCACAAGATCTCAATTGATGTATGTGGAAATTTTTATTCTTATTTTACTGTAACTCAGTTTTAATTTAATTATATCCTATGATGCACGGCACCTTGTTCGAATTTGTGATAAGGAGAGATTTAGTAAGAGATTATTAAATTATGCCTGGCCTAAGATTTCCTCTCAAGCTGTCAATATCTATTTCTTCGGATTTTCCTTTTAAAGAACTTCCTCGTAATGGGTAGGTTACGTAATTAAAAACGCCATTTAAAAATCTAATGTCATCAAAGCAATATACAGATTATAAGTATTGATATTTATAGCAGAGATGGAGAAGTAAAATCGCCAGTCTACCTCCATTTTAGAGTTGAATGACTGTAGTTATCTCTCTTAATAATCTTATTATATATATTACACCCTGTTTATTTTATTTTTTTTCTGCAAACATCCTTTTGAATGCCTGCGTTCATCTGTGTATTGCTGCCGTGATTGGATTGGGAAAAATTTAACTACCCTGTGACTGGATGCGGGTCCAATCTAGTTTTGATTTTCTGATAAAATCTATATTTCATAAAGTGATTACCATAGTATCGGCGTTAGACTGTCATTCAAAACTTGCTAATCAATTTTATAAGTTAAAATATGTGATGAATCTGCGAATGAAAGAGAATATAAATGTTTTACGAATCCATGGAAAAATGCCACCCTTTTTCCTTCCTATTTTATTAACATTGGGTTAAGAAGAAAAGTTTGTTCTCTTGAACGCTAACATCCTATAATTATCTTTATTAAAACAACCTACTATTTTAAAAGGGCCGTTTTCATCTTCACGTGGATATATTTATGTACCAAGGATTATAATATCTTATTTCATAATATGCCAAGAGGTCTTAGGTTATTGTCTTGGGATATTAAAGAGTATTGTTTATATATATATATATATATATATATAAGAGATATTGGGTTATTGCCAATGGGTGCTAATGAGTATTTTAGTGCAAAGTACATATGTTCATAATGATATTTATGAACTATAAATATTTTATTGCACAGCTTAGATTTGTTTATGTTATAAAAAGCAAGCAGTGTTTGTTATAATAAAGTTATAATCATATAATGAGTATGCTATAGTTTTAGCTTTGTTTATGTTGTCCATAATAGCTTTACTTATGACCATAGAATAAGCATGATATAGCTTAGATTCTTTTATGTTATAAAATGTAAGTGGTGTTTATTATAATGAAATCTGCTATATGATCATATATTGAGTACGGTATAGTTTTAGATTTGTTTAGGATAAGCATATCATAACTCCATGTTTGTATATATAATATATTTGGGATAATGAGATGATAATATCTATCGTCTTATGATAGTAAAATATATATATAAGTTAGGAGTAGAGTGCCTCTTTCGAGGAAATATTATCATTTTCATCATTTGATTGATAAGCATATTAATATTGTTTATGGACTCACTGATTGGAAGAAAAATAAGCAGTGATTAATTTGTATTTCAGTATCAATCAAGAACAAAGTGTGTGATCCTTTATAGCAAACTTAGAAATTAGAAAACCCATCAGGTATCAATCCAGACGACGAAAGTATTACTTTTTCTGAAAATGATCACGGAATGAGATTGAGAATGTTCCCCATATTACACGATACAAATATAGGTTTCCTACACGCACACTACGGTCAAAACTACCTTAGGAGCCGGGATCAGGATCTCCGAAGTATTGATTGATGAAATGTGTTGTAAGCCCGCAGAGAGAGAGTAGTTACTTATTTCCATTACTATATTGGATGGGTTGGGCGGCTGTTGGATTGGGAAGATTAATTGTTGTCCTGGCTCTCTATATCGCAGTAAGCTCGCTGGCTTGAGTGAGTGGTCCAATCTATTGGATTTGGGTGAGGTGCCTTCAATTGATAAGTCCTTAAATAAATCACTAATGGCATTAAATATATAATATTATATCTAAAGCTCCCTCCCTGTTTCCAAACTGGCTGTAAGTGTTTTCAAAGCCAATCTTAGCGTTTTCTAAATATTTGATATTTAGTTTATTTTTCTTGGGACTTCGTTCCTCAACTTTTTGACTATCTTATTTACTACTGCCTTAACTAAAAAGATTGAATGAATGGGGAGTCCGCCGGTCTGTTTGGTTCCCGGGTGTCCAGTTTATTATTTTCCTGTTTTTCTGAAAACCAGGATCTCATGGGAAAAGTATAAGAGATGTATATATGTATATATTATTTGAAGAAAGAGGTGTTTACATTTATTAATCCAAAAAACTACTAAGTGAAATACCTTCAATCACAAAACTATTTCTAAGTTAAATTTTAATTGAAAAGGGGAAAATTTAAGGCTTGATACATCCAAAGTATAAATAACAACATCATATGCCAATATGATTTGTATGAGTTTGCTATTCTTTAAAACATAGTATTCAATAGCTTATTAACTACTTCGAATTGAGCTTTGGATAAGGATAATGAGGTGTCCCATATTCATGCTTAAATCTTGAATGATTTATCAATTTTATTTTATTTAGCAATTTTGGAAATGTGAGCTAGGTCAATGATAATCTAATTCATGACACTAAATCTTTATCCGATTTGATGAAAAGTGAGGTGATATGCAGGAGTTATTGTTAAAAGTTGATATACAATAGTCTATTGTGACAATATTATAATTATTTTCATTAGCGGAAGTTAGACACCATTCCATAAAGTCAATCCTCCACTTAGGAAAGGGGCCAGAAAACATTATCAAGTCAAATAAAGCTAGGGGTGCATGGGACTTTGATGTATATAACTAACAATATCACACTTTGATGTATATATATATATATATATATAGATATATATTTGTGGGTGTTAAATTTCAAAATATTTGTTTCAAAGTGTTAAAACTTTGTTAAGTGTAAATTTATTTATGAGAAGTCAACTAGGTTATAAAGGGATCAGGGATCACCTCCTAGGTGCAAAATCACACTACCTAAGTTAATTTATGCTGAAATTATTTATGAAAGATTATGCGCGTTGTTACAAAATTATTGAACAAGGGGATAGAAAGAGTACGCATAACTAATTCCACATTATAATACAAGGTACTCTAATGAGGAGGTTGATTAATTATGAGTTAATAGGAACGTCCCTTGATTAGTTATGTGTGTCCTAGTGTGCATACAAAAGATTAGGTTAGGTAAAAGTTCCATTGATCTTGTAAGGATACCCTATGTTAGGAGTGGTGATCACATGGTTGTATGAAGTACCTAAGTAGAGATAGTATGTCAACATTCATACATAGGGATGCCTAAGAAATTGCATTATTATAAAGATTATTTATATTGTAAACTTAATATACACAGATTAATGAAAACATTAAAGGTGCTAAAGATACATCTTGATGAGCATTAGAGGGAGTGGTGCAATAGAATGGTAGTTGTGTAATTAGTAAGTGACAGGTGTGAAGTGATGATGATATCAACCGATAAATTTATGTGATAAGTAAACTAGGTTGCAGACAATATGTTTTAATGACACATAAATACCATAAGATAAACAACTAGTGCAAAAGGGAGGAGTGTTTCAAGTGTTTCAAACCTGCTAATAGGAATTAGTATAGAAAGAGGTGAACGTATAAGTGACATTCAGATATTATCAATAGAAAAATGATACGACAAGCCAAGAAATTATCAATTAAATTACATAGGATAAAAAGTGTGTCCCATTATTAAAATTACAAAGAAGCAATTGTAAGTACTCTTTGTATAATGTGCCATTCATAGAGTAAGAGTGCTCTTTAAAGAGAATTGATTGGTGAATGGAATTTGATTAATAAAACATAGTGTTATTCAAGTTATTATAGAAGTACCGATGTCAAGATGGATCCTAATTAACAATGTAATGTAATGTAAACTAGAGAGAGATTCAATAAAGCTAGAAAATCATAAACGAATCAACAACAACGACAAAAAGGGAACTAACGTCTCCTTATGAATCACAATAGAAACAAGACTATATAACTCTTTTTAAAATTTTGTATAAATTGTTGCGGATAATTGTCTAGTAAGGCTCGATGAACCTTGATGTAGGTTACAAATAGGGATCCTCGAGGAAGGTCATAAGTAGTTACTAGGATATGTTTTTCAGATAAATTTCAAGAGCATATATTACATGATAAAAGAAGTAAAATAGTAAAATGACATCGACAAGTCGATCAAGTAAAGATATAAGTGAGACTACCTTAAACTAATGAATTCTAGTAGTAAGACACCTATATTATGCATAATAATATATTCTTATAAATCATGCATAACAATGACTTCGAGACGAGGTTCGTGAAGGATGGGTGTAGTGCCCCATATCTGACTAGACATATCAACATGTTGCATTTTATTTTCTTAGTAAATGTTGGACCCGGTTTGATTGGGTAAACCATAATTTTGATAGATGTTGCTACTATGTCTAAGATGTTACTATTGATACATAGATTATGATGTTATGATTATGTTTATGAGGTCACTATGTTATAGTTATCATGATATTCCTTTGTTCATAAAGACAGTGTATGTTTAATTGTCATCATTGATAAATGTAATATATATATGATGTGGTACATGGATATCGACCCATGATGTGATCCATTTAATGAGTTATACAATGAAAGGAAATATTGTTGATAATATGCACCAACTGATGATTGAATGGAGATATTATTATGAATGTATGTTTTCAAATTACTAATCTACAGGACACACGGGCTATGTAATAAATGGATACTTTATATGAAGTGTGGTATAGTACCTGTTTCTGCAGAAGAGCCTTGATTACCAAAATTTATGATACGATGACACAGACCAATAATCTCGATAGCAGCAAAGTATGTTTTTGATAGGGTATATAGACCCCCAGGATGTTGAGAGGGATGGATGTGTTCCACCCTATGTTTTTATGATACCCGAGGTCGTGGGAGGGCAGTGCTGAGACACGCCCCCCATGTTGTTGTGATGAGGACGGTCGAGTACCTGAGGTCGTGGGAGGGCCGTGCTGAGACACGCTCCCCATGTTGTTGTGATGACGACGGTCGGATGCCTGCTAGGAGAGGTTAGGTCCGCTGTTCAGCCGACGCTATCGCTCTCAGGTTCTTATGTGGTCAGATCGGTGAAGCCGACATCCACTTTATACTAGCAGAGGAAGGATAGGGAGGATGCGGACGTAGGTTAGGATGGGTGGACATTTTAGTTATTATGGTTGAAGGTTGGACAATTATGATACGGGACTAGTGATGGTAGGTACCAATCTTAACTGACTAATTATAAGAACATAATTGTTAAATAAATGTCACAAGAAATCATATTATATCTGTATATGGGTCATGTTGCATGAAATATTATTTGTATCAATTAGAATTTAGGGGTTTTTGTTATAGTACATGTGCAGCCTGTGCATGTACTGGCCATGCATGCACACCTCACACATGCACACTAGTATGAAATATTTAAATAGTTGGATAGGTTAACTAAGTAATTGTGAATTGCTTTGAACCTATAAATGTACCTTTACTTGTTTTAAACCTATAAAAGTACCTTGTATCACTATTTTAACCATAACTTCAGGACGAAGTTTCCTGAAGGGTGGGTGTATGTAATGCCCCATATTAACGTTAATTAAAGTTTATTAGTAAATATTTTTATTAAACTAAACTTATACCATATTAACATTAATTAAAGTTTATTAGTAAATATTTTTATTAAACTAGACTTATACCATATTAATGTTAAATTAAAGTTTATTAGTAAATACTTTTATTAAATTAAAACTAATTATTTTACCGACTTTACAATTGCGTAAAACATTAAAATTGGTAATATATGACATTTTTGACACATACAAGTCAAGATAAATACATTACACATGTCAGACCTATCGGAACGGCACTACCCATGTTAAAATAAAATAATAATGAAAGAGGCGGTGGAAGGAGGTATAAGGAGGGGGATTTTGGGGATTTCGGGGAGGCGGTGGAGAGGTTGGATTTATTTTGGGGAAAATTGGACTCTACATGAGGAAAACGAAGAAGAAAAATACTTGAGGAGGGGGACAACTCAAGGATGAGAGTATCGGTAAATGAATGAGACTGAGAAGATAAAGAATGGAGAGGAAGCTGCTCTCGGTATTATTGGTCTGTGGGCTCGGGGGCTAGGAAACCCGTGGGTTTCCTAGGGCCAGCACATGATGAGAGCTGGTCGGTAGGGAGGCACATCATTTTGTTGATTAAGGCTCGGACGGAAAGCTGGAAGAAGAAGGAACCAGGTTTACAGCAAACTGTTGGATCTACCATGAATTCCAGGTATTTAAATTTCAGGTATGTAGATACTAAACTCATGCATGCTATTATGGTCTAATTTATGAAAAATTCATGAAGTTCTCAACATGTACAGCTCGAAATTTTCACTTGAATATGTTTACAGTTCATACTTGTATTGACATATGTCTATAAAATTTATAGAACAGACCTAGATATAAATCTGTAATACAATCTAAATTTTTTGATAGAGAACATTACAGAGAATTGGACACAGTGCTCTAACCGTTTGGCAGAGCACTACACCCACTGTTAAATTATTTTTAGTGTTGCAAGGTTTTTATGTTGTGAAGCTGTAACTGGCCACCTTGTTGGGTTTTTGGCTGGGTTTTGGGGAAAATATGATAGTAACATTTTGGATTTTAATAGCCTGTAAGTTTGGGTTTGTTGAATTTTATTCCCATTCGAGCGTTTGGTTCCAAGATGAGACTTTGTAAAAAAACTTGTATGGATTTGTAATGGATTTTGGGTTAAATAAATTTGACTTTGTGTTTATTTGTTTAATAATAGCTCTGTGATATTTGTTGGATCCGTTTATAAATTCTATATATGCCATTTCTCTGCAATGACACTATGATACCACTATGTCGATATTTGATGTGGTATGCGGAAACGTGGTTTAATAAATTGATTCGTCATTTATAATTGACGTTGCTATGTCAATTGATTGATTTGGGTTTTAAATTGAGATAAATTATCTCTATGTAAAAGATGCCAAAGGCAAAGTCCTTGCTTCGTATTGGTTTTAGTTTTTGTGGGAGAATTTTTGGTCTGTGTTTTTAATGAATGAGTGTTGTAGGTTTTCGAGGGTAGTCCTAGATCTGTTTGCATGTTGGTTATGATGCTTTGGTTGTTTTACAAATGACCATAATGGCTTGGATAGTGCAGCCTATGTGTTGGGTTTATAATTTAGCTCTTATGTGTACATGCTTATGGTATTATGTTTAAAGGAATCGATACAAGGTTGTATTGTTACATGGTTTGTTTATTTGTTTAAATATGTTTGTTACTCCTAGCTGGGATCTATGCGATTTGATCTCGGGTCGATCATTGGATGGGGTTTAATGTTTAATAATTTGTGTATATTGATTTGGAATGTTTTATTATTATTCGTATTAGCAAAGATAAGCCGTAGCTTATGTGGCTCGACCTTAGGTCTTGATGGCTAATGTTATGTTATTTATTTAATAAATGTTCAACTCTCTTTTAGCTAGAGCGTATGAGATTTGATTTGGTTAACTTGACATTTAATGTTTCTTATTAGTTCTGTTTGTAGTATAATATAATTCAGTGTTTTTCATAGGCAGTTCTTAGGTTTCAAAAATGTTGTGGTAGCTCGCCAATCCTTAACAAGATTTGCTGTTGGGAAGAAGTATAATGTTTAAGTTATAAGTTTGACTTTAATAGTGTAACCATTATTCATCTTGAATTCATGGATGGCCTCTCAACCTTCCCATGAGGAATTATGGTAAACTTGTTTGTTAACTTAATTGGTCATTGTTTATTCGTAGATGGGTTTTATGTATTATATAGTAGGGTTGCTGGCAATTGTAAATGCCAGCTCTGCGTTAGCTTATGTGTTTGAATTTATTAAATGGATTATATCCATGGATTAATGTTTATGGATATGTATTCAATTTGTATGATTTGTTTTATTGTTTGAGCATAGTTTTATTTAATTAATTTGTTTTCTAGTTAGTTAATTATGTTTCATATTTAGTTTACATTTAATAAGTTCGTAGACCTATACAAGTTCATAAAATATACCTAAGGGTTTTAGTTTCAGTAAAATTTTGACAGAGATCGGGTTATTAATTTTATCTAGAAACTAGGGTTTAGATCTAGACTAAACTTTGACATCAACTTCTGAAAACTAGTTAAATATAATTCTAAGAGAAATTAACCCTAAAACATATCTAAGAATTTAAAGGTTGAGTTTCAATTAAACAAATGAAACAACTTGAAGCATATATTCATTTGGAAAGTAAAATTGCAGATATTTAATCCAGAGCATAATAACTATAAGTACAACTTGTAAACATAATTCAACATAACTGGAAAAATGTAGAAACCTCATACCTGCAATATTCAGCTTGTAATGGCTAAAACCCTGCACACTTAAACACACAGAATAAATAAAACCATATATATTTCTGACCTTAGATCTGATAATAGGATAACCTTGAAACTACCACGTTCCTCCCAACCATGACCCATAATCATTCCTGTTTCTAATATGGATCCCTTCGAGTTGGCTCCAACATTCAAGTGATCTAGAACTCCTAAAGGCGAGGCTGCTCCTATTTGGAATGTCAGGCTTTGTATAAGAATGTTTGCTTTGGAAATGCTCTCCAAACTATTTTTGGAATAATGGTCAGATCCCCCAAGCCTTCCCTTGTCCTGGGTATTTATAGAAAATGTTTTTAGAAAAGGGTAGTTGTTTTAAACTTTAGTTAGATCAAGAATTCATTACTTTCTTGAAAATAATCTTTAATTGATTTATGTGGATTTAAAAGTTATTTTTCTTAGCTTATAAACTATTTACTAGTTCCTAATTGAACTTTAGAATAGAATATTTATTTAATCATTTTATTTAATACTAAATACATAGACTCTTTATTTATTATTTTAGTTATCTTTATTTCCTTATATACATATATATAATTATTCTTTTATTCATAATATATACAAACTTTACATATTATCTTTAATATTTATTTATGCATCATATAACATAGTCTCATTTATTTGATGCTTCTCTTAGCTTACACTATTTCTTTATGAAGGCCTTAGGTAGGGCTGGTCAACTAAGTTAGGCAGCTCTAGACCCTCCTTGCATGTTGGAATACATCATATATAGTGGTAGTTCTTCTAGTTCTTGATGAGAAGTAGAATTGAAATTTCATTTAATCAACTCAAAATAAGTATGATAGGGGTCAGTGCTATTCAGAGTCATTCTCACTCAAGACTCTTAATTTAAGTAACTCCTAGCGCTATTCAGAGCCCAAGCTCAACACTAAAAATTGGGAGTTATGCTTAGTGCAATTCCAGAGCCTCTCGCTCAACACTAATGCTAGGATTTACTTGTATAATACACCTAGGGATACAATGGCCAAGGATGTGATGCTATAGATATTATGCTCAACATCAATTTGGAATGCTCCACGGCTTATGCCCAACACTTCTGATCTTATAACTCATGTGCTCTAGAGATTATGCTCAACAAAAAATCTCAAAATTCATGTGCTCTACAGCTTACGCTCAACATAATATTTCATAACTCATGTGTTCTAGAGCTTATTCTTAACAAAAAATCTCATCACTTGTGTGCTTCAGGGTTTACACCCAACACATTATAGAACTCAATCATGTATTCAATATTTTGCACAATTCATCATAATAATCATCTCAGTATATGTATCAGGGTAAATCACATAATGATACATCTAGTACATCATACTAGGACAATAATCCTTGTCCATCAGGGTCTACGCCCAACATATACAATCACATACAAGATAATAAAACATATGTATTGTCTTATAGCCAATATATCTAACCAATCAACATAACTCATGTTTAGTGGGGCATACACCCAATATACAAACATAAACATCAAAGTAACTCATATGAAATGGGACTCATTCCCATTATAGTTAAGGTCAAAATGCGGGATATTACACAGAATGAAAAAAACGATTCAAAATATTATCTTTTATGTTACCCTCTGCAGAAGTTCACTTGGGAGAGTATGATGTTGGAGTTGCTAACATTTTGAGAAGCGGACAAAAACCTTCCTAACGACATGCTGATGAAACACTTATTGAGGAGAAAGGAAAAATATCTACACACTAAAACCATTAACCCCAATAACAAACTTTTCTAACAATTTTCAGGGAATAAAATGCTTACATTTTAACAAGAACTCAAAACATAGGTGATCGACCTCTCGACAAACCAAATAATAAAATTGTAGTCTACAATAATGCAAAAGTTATATAAAGTACTACAACTATTAAGTATCAATTTCCTCGAGCAAATCCTTTAATATATTCAACTCTACCGATACCCTAACCACCCACCTTTCCTCTTTAGCTCCAAACCCTTTCTCAATAGTGACAAAACGCCATAACTTATTGTATAAACAATTCAAGACCTCTTTAAACCACAATTCTAGGGAAAAATAGGCAGTAAGACCAATAAATGATGCTATAAAAATCCTAATCACCCATATGGCCATATACGTATGCCAAATATTTTATATGTCACTTTGAAATGAAAATATGAAAAATATCTATATGTATACCCCTTTATAGACAAACATGAAAATATCTACATATAAACCAAGGCTATAGAGGTTCTCTTTGTAACATATCCAATTTCCACATGGTGATTTTAGGGAAATGGGGTTTTTTTTTTTGTATTTACTGCATCAAACTAAGTATGTTAATTGAATCACCACATTTACATCTCATATAGATGGAGCATAAGGATCCATTTCATAATTTAATATATAATAGTTGATACCTCAATAAAGTGGAATGCATGCTCTACAATAATATGCAATCAACCCATCCCTCAAACGACTAGAAATAATAAACTTAAATTTACCAAACTTACCTCCAACACCTCTAAGCCTCTTATATAGAAGCCAATAGTACTCAACATACCAACGATTATTACTCATTTACAAAAAAATTATTTATCTAAAGCATCAAGAATAAACATTTACTAACTCGTGAGATAATAAAGAAATAACTTAAAAGTACTTTAAGTGATACAGTTAACATGACGAATAAACATTTACTAACTTGTGAGATAATAAAGAAATAACTTAAAAGTACTTTAAGTGATACAGTTAACATGACGACTGAGAGCCATGGGGGCGTCACCTAGGGACCAATATGATATCACGTCCGTTCATATTGGGGGGGTTAAAAATCAAAAAATTACAAGCCAATATATTGGTGGTATATTAGGGGTAAAAAGGGTTTTTTTTTAATTCTATAAATATGCAATATGTTGGGGAATATTTTATTTCACAATCCCGCTTGGCACCTCCACCATAACCCTGCGTGCACCCTACGTGATGTGTACGATTTTCCTGGTTTTTCTCCATCATTTTTCTTGGGTTATACTAAAAAACTGGCACCTTGCGTGATGCATAGGGTTTTCCTATGGTTTTTTTCCATCGCGTTTATTGGGTTATACTAAAAAACTGGGATGACTCCATTGAAGCTCTGCGTAGTTGCAAGGAGCTTCATCCCATAGCCCAGGCATGAACTAGAGATCGTCGGTGCCTGTATTGAGGCGTTGGCGTTGTTGGCTTGCTCTGAAATCATGAACGATAAACATGGATCCACATCGATTCCTTTGACACCCATGGAGATTGTGTTTGATGTGGATGTTCACATGGAGAATCATGACAAAGATTGGCTGATCGACAACCTGTTAATGCTCCCAATTGAATACTTTCGATAGATAATGGAGTCCATTAGGGGGCAGGGAAATTAGAGAGATTCATCGTCCGAGCTCTGGTACTGTACATTGACAGGTGGTTTATAATGTGATTAAACCCCATGGTCGTATGAAGGGAAAGGGATATGAAATGAAAAATGTATTAGAATGTATCATTAGGCTGCTTCTTGTGGAGAAAGAAGATATTGTTCCTGTTAGCTTTCTGTTTGGGATCCTTCGTTGTGCCTTCACATGGAATGTGGGAAAAGAGTGCAGGTTTAGGCTTGAGATAAGAATTGCAAGCCAGCTCGAGCAGACTATGTTTCTGTGGATGACAATGAGGATTCTATCCAAGCGAAATTTCATTGTTGAGGGATTTAACATTTTTGTGCCTTAGGTATTTTTTTCATACACTTTGCCTGGATTACCATGGGTTACACACCAGCACAATTGTCTTTAAAAGGAATCTAGTATTTTTCTGGTTCATGCATTTTTCAAGGGCTATTTGTGTATTCCTTGGGTTTGAATCAAAGAGAGATAATGGAGTACGAAGTAGATACAATAGGTGTAGCTGAGCTTGGGATCAGAATGGGGAGAGGAGAAGTTGAAGATGTGTATCGGGTTGCTGGAGGGAATGAACATGATATGTGGGCTACAGAGGAATATTATGATCATGCATCATCCCAGGGTTATAGGAAGTCAGATGGAGGTTGGAGTGGAGGAGGGGATTACAGGGCTGGGGCTCTTGAGGGATGGAAGAGACGGTCTAGTAGTGAACCCCCACATAAGAAATCTGAGAACGGTCATGGTGATATTCAAGGGAATGGATCTAGGGGCTGCAACAGTTCTCAGGGTCAATTGAGCCAGGGAACAAGCTCTGGGACTCCACCCCCCTCTAATGGTACTGTAAATGAAGTGTCTTCGTCTAGAGGAAGTAAGAGCAAGGGAACTATCCAGATGTTTTTCAAGACCAAGCTTTGTTGTAAGTTTAGGGCAAATATTTTCCCTTACAGTTCAAATTGCAATTTTTCACATGGTATGGAGCCTTTATGTTTGCACCCATATAATTTAGAATGGGATTTTAGCAGTGAGTTTCTATTATCAGTGTTATTGACTTTCTAATTATGATCACGATTTTTTATTCCCAAGAAAGAATGAGATGGGATTTTTTTAAGATGTTTTTCGAGACAAATTAACAGTCAAACTTAACGTGTATGATGATGAAATTTATTTTCGGTTTCTTCTTTTGTAGAATTGGGTTCTCTTTCTTAATTTGAATACTTGATGATGCTTTAATCTCATAATTTATATCCTGTGCTTTAAGCATCTTTAGGAGATGTAGAACTTACATGGGAAGTTGCTTGTAGCACACTTGTCAGGGAAGAGACTGGGAGAACTAGAGGAGTTGGATGCTTCTCATATTGAGGGAAGTGGATATCTGTCAGTTTGGATCACGAGTGTGAAGCGCTGGAATGTCTCAAAGTCCCAACATCTTAACTTCTTTACTATTCGTGTCCTTGCATCTGTAAGTATCATGATTTCTTAATGAAGGCTATTGAATCAGTTGTGCTAGTTAGACTTTACTTGTTGTATCTACACTTGTAGCATAGATTCAAATCATGTTATATTTACAGGTGTCATCATATGCATATTTATAATGATAATAGTATCACGATTATATGACTAAATGGATGGCTGATATTGTGACAAATATATTCTAGTGCTTAGCATTTTTGCCACATCAAATGGCATGTGCATAACTTTTTCTTTTAAATGGTGGTGTGCAACTAAGTTTTGATTGAGATGTTAGGGGATAAGGATTAGAAAAAATGGAAATGATGTCATAGGATGTAAGTAGTCCCATGTTTGAATGGTGAATCCCAGGGTGTAAATTCTCAGTTGTATCCAATTTGAAAATATATTTCATCTGACACTGCATGGTGTAAACTATGTCTTGGTTGCAAAAAAATGTGCGTCAGTTATAGTGAAACCCCTTCACACTGGATGTTTGTTTGGCATGTACAATGTAATTACCATTGTTCATCATTCTTATTTTCTTTTAAATATTCCTATAGCTTGATTTCTTATGTTTAAATTGCAGGTACCAAATCCCTTGTTTGATCTTGCAGGCATCATGTGTGGGCAACTTTCAGTTCCATTCTGGAAATTATTCATTGCAACCTTGATTGGAAAGGCATTAATTAAAACACCTATATAGGTATGCTTCTGATTCCCTCTATTTTTTAAATTCCTTAAAGGAGTTTTACAAATACTTAACAAGAAAGTATGTGTATTTTGTTGATATTGGATTATTTTCAAGTGTAACTACATCACTTTTTGTATTTCTCAGGGATAGATATAAATCACATAGAAATTTTCCCATTGTAATGCATATACTCTCATAATATTGTGTCTTGACCCAGATGTTACATGTTTGCATCAATGTGGAAAATTAATACAATTTTTGGGTTGTGTGCAGCAATGTGGTGCATAAATACCTAAATATTTTTGGTGAATTTATTGTCATTTTTTCATTGCCAATTGATAATAACTTTGCCTCTGTTGTTGCATTTGGTGTTTTAGTAATTGCACATAAAAATGCATTGATATAAATGAGTTTTTTACATAGTATTATTGCTTCTGAGATAAAAGAAATGTTTCCCCAAGTTTCCGGGATAGGGGGCACAGGGCCAGGGAAACACACATTTGGGATGTGTGGAGACAATCTCCAAATTTTAGGGAAAATTCAGGGGGGGAAGGGAATGGGGGGACGTGTCAAAAATTATAAGAATAAAATAAAATACAAAAAATATTAATTCATTTGATGTATATTCATGATTGTCTAATGTAAATACTAAATTTATTGATTTATTTTCTAAGTAGTACCAAGTAGGGATTGTAAAAAGTGAAATTAATAGAAAAAATAAAAAAAAAATATTCTCAGGGGAAATGGGGGTAGGGGGGTGAAATTTTTTCCAGGAATCAATCAATTCTTCTATTCTGCAATTGTTTCTGAAAATGAGTAATATTAGCCTCCCGATAGATATTAGCTATGTTGCACAAGTTTCTGGAACGTGGGAATGTTGGGAACTTGGGTACGAGTGTCCGATACATCTAGAGGTTTCCCCCAAATTTGCAGGAAACAGTGGGTTGCGAATGACAATAAAAATATTAAAAATATAAAAAAATTATTAAAAAAATACTAGAACTAAGCCTTAAATATTGATTTGTAACTAAGCCTTACTAAAATTAAGCAGGTATAGGGGCAAACTACACCACTACTAAGTGCAAACTACAAATAATGATATGCATATTGATGTATACAACTGCTGCTGCGATATTCAAACATAAATTAAAACACAGGATGATGTAATGGAGATTTCCTCTGCCATAGAAGATAATGATTTTTTTTTCATAGTATTAATTAGCCCAAGATTTTCTAAGTAGATGATTTAAATATTCTTTCTATCAAGAACCACATTTCAGGATGAAGCAATTCAATGTGAAGATCATTGCAAGGACATGAAGTTGTTTCCCAGATCGAGGGTAACTAAATGAAGTGACTATATAAACAACTCCAGGATACAACAGAATTAGATAAGAATACTAAAAATAGTTAGTTTCAGCGATTGGGACATAATATTAACAAATTGAAATGGATTGGATGAAAATAAAATTATAAAATGCAGTTTGTGTATCTTTACATGCCTAAAATGGAAAACTTAATAATCCCATTGTTTCACAATTGTAAAAATGGGCAGGACAAGATATGGCAGGCTGCAAAACTGAGAAAATAAAGCCATCCCTGAAACAAAAGGATATTACGATCCAACAACAAAATGAAATTGAGCTGATAACCAAATTTACTGTAAAAAAATTCAACATTTATTATATATATTGAGTCTCAGGCAAAGTAGGCTTGTCTGTTTTGAAGATAAGAGATACATCTATGATAAATTCAAGTATACATGCTTGTGGTTTCAATTTTTAATTTGTACAATGATGGGAAAAATCCCACTTAGTAGAGAACTGGAAAGTCATGATTTTCTCCTTTTTTTACCTTTACCATACTGTTTTTCTTCTGTTTGATTGATCATCATTATTATTATTGGCAAGGTAGCTAGCAGTAATGGGTGTTCAGAGTTTCTAGACATCATATTGTGCTTTTCACATGGTGCATCCCATTTTGATTCGAGATCTTTACACCAAAGCATTCATATCCCTTTGTTTTTAGCACAGTGAGTTCTCTTTGTTGAATCAAAAGTTTGCATATATTGAAAAGAGAAGGTTGTGAAATGCAATTACAAAAACATTTAAGATATTTAATATTCCTTTCAGAAATCAAAAGAATAATATGTAGGACATATATTTGCCATGAATTCTTAGACTGCAAGTTATTTGTCACAAAAAATTTTCCTAGGCACCATCATGCATATTAACTGCATCAATTTTTTGGTTCAGGCAAGTGCACCTTTCATGCTTTATATTGATTGTAATCTTGTAGGTGCTTCGCCTTTTAAAAAAGTTTGAATTTTTATATTTGAAGAAAAATTGGATGTTAGGCTGCATAACCACAATTGTTCCATTCATTAGACTGAAAGATACACTACTTTGAGTTAGTTACATTATTATAATTTTTGGTTCACTACTAATGCAGGTAATTTTGCATACATATTAGGACTAATTTTGGTTCTAACTTTTACTTATAAATAACATATGTTGATCTATTTTCTATTGAGATTTGTTTTTTGACATAAGGTGAGTGTTGATTGTCCATTGAAGTAGGAGAGGTCAAGTTAGTGTTAATCCATGTGTTTCTTATAGTATATGACACTTGACATTTAAAGTATGATGGGAATTGAATTTGACTTGTCTAACTTGCTAGGAAATTAGTTGATTAGTTGATTTAGCTTACTGAACAAAATCATCAGTAGAAACACCCTTGCTAGTAGCAGTGGGATTCAGACTGGTCCTTATTGACATTCTTCAGATACTCTGATCAGTGGTTCCTTGCCTTATACATTAGGGAGGCCTTCCTTATCTCTTATGGGAGTTGTACTTCAGAGTTCGTCTGTCATAGCTATCCAGGTCACCTCCTTATTTCCTACAGTCTTGGGAATTGGGAAATTTTTCAAAGTCTTGTTACATATTTCACTACACAAAGTGTAATATGAACATTTTTATAACCAGCCAAAAAATTTTGTGACAACACAAAGATTACCCAGGGAGGATGGGCCATAGACCGTTAGTATAGATGTTATGTGAACTTGTTTGCAAAAATGATTTGTATAAGTATCTAGGGCATGCTTCCTCCACAGGTTGTTGTTGTTTGCTAACATAAACATGCTTAAAAGAACTCAATACCACGCTCCCTAGCTAGAATAATTGATAGAATAATTGGAATTATGCATTTGGTAAAAGGAAATTATACATTTTGTTAAAATCCCTTCGACATGGCCTGATATGATGAGATTTTGGTGCAGATAATATCTCCCTACAGCCTTTATTTGAATCCCAAGCTAGTGGTCAAGCAGTATGAATTCTGGTGTTTGATCACAAATTTCTTCTTCTTCGGGAAAATGGGTAAATTTATGTAGAATTTTTTTCCTAAACTGGTTAAAGAAATCTACATTTAGGTTTAATAGAAAGTACAAATATTGTTTTTGAGTGTTCAGAAATATGTGTTCACTGTTTTATTTTATCAGTGGTGTGCGTTTGTAGGTTAAAGTACTTGCAATGATTAGGGTTCATGAGCATTCTGAGTCTATTGATGCATATAACATCTAGGGTTTTTTTCCTATTCTTAATTTCTAATCGAACTGATCCATGTTCTGTAATGTGACTTTTAATAGAATCGATCCATGAACATGTCTGGATCTCTTGTGCTTGCGTCTGGAATGGGTACTGTATTGTTGGTGATATCTTGATGAGTAATAAATACTGGTGATATCTTGGGCCTTGTATAGTTGACAGGGGTGCAGTGCCAACGTGACACTCATTTATGGGTGTATGCAAATGGATCATAAGAAGAAGAAGGTCAGAATAATATAAAAGGAAACATATGGGGCAAGGTAAATCTTGCTTTTAAATTTACTTAGGGCTAATTTTTATTTCCCTCTGCACTATTTTTAATCTTTCGTGGGTTATTTAATGTGCAATTAAAAAATATATTGTCTTTTGATTTTAGTTTGAAGCAGCCGGGTTTGACTCTTTTCTAGGAAGGAATTAACAAGGTTGATATGCTCTTTAATATCGTTTCCCACTCCACGGAGAAACTACCATGGCTCAAGACAAGATACATATAATAATTCCAGCATATCTGTCCCAGAATACTTGGAGCAGAAAAATATTCAAATTATATTTTTATTTGGATATTAAGGCTTTGGCATGAGTACAATTTTCAAGCAGGTAAATGCCAAACAATTGGGGAATATATCTACAACAACAAATGATATTACGTATTTGTATTGATTTTATAGGACTAGGGATAATTATCGTACTATTAACTGAATTTATGGTGCAAAATTAAGGATGTTTACATTGGAGGCCATTGGGTTTCTCTCTGCATTATATAATTATGCCCCTTTCAGTTCTTCCAACCCAGCCTAGAATGCCCTAAGAACAATGTTATAATTTATTGGTAGACAATGATATAGCTCTAGCCATCCAAAGCATAATTTGTTGGATACAATGATTGTACCTAGCTGTGTAGATATAGGTAAATAGAACTAAACTTACACTTGGTTAATTGGTATGCACGTTTCTTATGTGGGAGCTATAAAATATTCCTAAATAAAAAAGATTAAAGTTACTCTGTATTGGTCATGTGGGATACATATGGAAGTTTTAATTACACAAAGAAAAGTGAGGTACATCTTATAGCCCAGTATGAGTGAGGTGTGTAACATCTATTCCAAATGGTGATGTGAAACATGGCATAAGTGAGGTGAATATAATATTTAAAAGGAATAAAAGATTAAAAAAATAACAGTCTAGTAGGTCTGAGATGTGTAACATCTGTGCTTATAAATCAAAATGTAAAAAATCCTTAAATTCAAATAATAAAATATAAGAAAAGAATATTGACCATATATATATATATATATATATATATTGTTTCCAAGGAAAATCTTGTGGGACCCCCCCTCTCCCCTGGAATATCAAAAGGGGGGGTGGCTCGGGCCCCTGCCACAATAGTGGCTTGTACTCATGAAATACTTGACTGGATTTGAACTTGTGGCCTATGGCTTCCTCATTAAAATAGTAGAAGAGGTTATTTTTTCCAAGATGTCAGATTGGTAGACCATTTATTGTGAGATCATTATTGTACATCCCCCTTAGTAGTTAACTTAATCAGAGAATTCAAAGAAGAGGATCCCAATAGGTAATCTAAATACATGAAATTGACTAGGAAATTGAGGAATTTAGTTGCATGTCTTTTCTGGATGTATTGGTCACTAAGAAGAACAATGGGTTTTTATCACATCAAGTATACTGGAAAAAGATGCATATAGGTAGGTATCTGAACACTGACTCACATCACCATCCTGGACAAAACCTTTGGTGTCATAATCACACTTGTTGTTGGAATTTAATAAATGATACAAAGCTCTGCAATCCTAGTGAGCAAAACCCTTACTAAGACTGACTAAACACCTCTCAAAACAGTGCACTGTTTAGACTCAGAAACCTAGACTATGAAATGAAATGGTAAAAATGAGAGGTGGTTCTCTCTTTTGAGTGCATGAGAGTGTGGGGTAAGTAAAGGATTAGGGTTTCGGGGATGGTTCCATCCTATTCTTTCTGTTTTGGGGATTTTACCAAATTAAAAATTGACTTTTTTTGTAGAGGAATCCCATCTGCAGTACTGAAAAGAACCTGAAACCGGAGTTTGGGTACCCATTTCAGGATGAAGTCCCCACTTAATTGCTATGAAGAACTGGGTTTTTCACTAACGAACCTAGTTTGTTTGGGTTATTGTCAGAGGTACCCATTCTCTAATCCAGTACATGAGATGGGAAGGTGGGATGGTTGTGGGCACCCTATCCCTAGGTGCAGGTACCCATGCAGCATAGGCCAGGTCTGTAATGTTTTGAACAATTAGGAAATCAAACTACATAAATTACAGGTCAAAGTTGTGAGAAAATGGATTTTAAACCTACTGTAGGTTATGTGTTCTCAGATCATAGGCAAGTGCTATATTTTTTTATTGAGAAGTAATCTCCCTCATGGAATCTTTCTAGCACACCGGTAGCCAAAATACTGAAGACAATCTAGACTATTTATGGGTCCTCTAGAGACATTTTCACCCAGGTCAAACTTATAGTTAATGTAGTGGATGCTTTATCCATGCAACTTTCTAATTTTTCCACAACACATGAAAAGAGAGTAATAATACCTTAATGCTCTGTTTAATTGTGAATGATTCATGGTTGACATTGTGTAATGATTAATATGATTCTGAGGGTCATGCTCATGAGAAACATTATCTTTCTTAGGTTAGGCATGACTCAAGAGTGCCCTCATCTCTGTACCTCCATGCGTTTGGTTCTTAGGGCCATGATCATGACAAACATTTCTCTATTTTTCATGGGTCAGGCATGACTCACAAGTGCCCTCTTCTTTGCACCTCCATGCATTTGGTCTTGAAATTTGTTTTTATGGGAAACCAAATTCCTATCATGTTCACTTGTAAATGTTTTTATTAACATGATTTAGTCATTGTGATTTCAAAATCTTGTTTTGAAGAAACTTAATGCTCAATTCAGTCACAAATGCATATCCTTTTTTTCATTCATTGATCCAATTATCAGTGGCTTGTTTACAAAAACCATTCAATTTCTTAGTTTCTCAGTTTAATCATAATTTTACCCAGTTTAAGGCCCTTTTATTTAAAACCCTTCCTTGTTGAAGTTTTGATTTTGTTACTATTTTTTTTTCTGAAACAGTGTTTGTAGTTTTGGTTTTATATTTTCTTTATTGAAATTTTAACTTAGTGAGTTGTGTTTATTGGACAAGAGGGTGCCTATCATGTTGACTATCCCTAGGATGGATACACATTTTGAAAAATCTAATCCAAATGACCTGATTTTTGTTTGAACTCTTATATTATCCTTTTTTATTTGTATTTCCTTTTTAAGACTTGTTTCTCATAATCAAGCTAGATTTTGAAACTGTATGTCTTTTGCTGATTTGAAGAGTATTCCCAGTCACCGTGACAGCTATGAGTAAAATCTTAAGCAAGTGATTGACAGATTGAAGATTCACAAGTGACAGTATGGATCTCCCTAAGGAGACCTATATTTGAGTCATGAGCTTATACAGCTCCTAAAACAAAGACATAATTGAATCAAAACTAAAACCCTTTTAAACATGTTTCATGTATTTTCTTCCTTTTCATGAATTCATTAAATGGAAAAATTACATGGTGAACTACATATATCTGTAAATATCTTTGAGAATAATGAGAGTTTCAGTAATTTAATATTGTTTTTGTTTCCATCAGAATTTTGGGTCAGATGAGAACATAAGCTTCCTTGGAGTTTTTGACGGTCATGGACCATATGGACACTTGGTTAGCAAAAGGGTTAGAGACTCTCTACCTAGCTTGCTTATGAACCAGTGGGAAGAACTACTTTTAGCTGATTGGCCTGGTCCTGCAAATAGTAATGATTTCACTAGTGGAAAATGAGAGATTAGTGACTAGGAGACCAAAAAGTTTGGTCACCATACATTTTTTAAAGGGATAAATGACCAAAATTGATAAATTTAAGTGATTTAACTAAAAAAGACCAATATAAATGACCACTTTTGGTCACAGGATAAAACTAAACTAAAAAGGACCAAGATAAATGACCACTTTTGGTCACAGGATAAAACTAAACTAAAAAGGACCAAGATA